>CAKNWT010255801.1:0-16080 GCA_932066315.1 Andricus coriarius | reverse complement strand
TATAGCTTTTATATGCCCTCCGCCCCTACGTCTTAAAATGTCATAAAATATGTCCCCCACCTTGGTGTGTGACGTACTTTTTGATCGGCCTCTTTTAATGAAAATATTTAAAAAAGGAAATTGGGTTATTTCTAAAAATAAATTTTCTTATAATTAATTTCTAGAAATTGTTGGGTGTTACTATACCAATCATGAAAATGACCCAGATGATCCAAAACTAAATATAGACATGATCGATGTGTCTCTTTGCACTCACTTTTTTTACTATAAGGCTGTACTTGGAAAAGACGCTTCTATCCAAGTGGTTGATGAACATACAGGTATAGGAGAGCTTAGATTTCAAAGGATCAGCGCTCTTCGAAAGAAAAACAGACAATTGAGAACCTTAATCGCCATGCAGGAATCGATAAAGGAAGCTAATAGTTATGATAATAATACGTAAGTTTTATGTTTCCCTCCAAGGTTAAAGAAAGCATTCTATATTATTGAAATTGACGAACAATTATCTATGGAGCCAATAAAAATTAATATATCAATTCATATAACTTTATAGATTATTTGTTGATCCTTCTCTAAGAGAAAAACTTGTTGCTAATGTTGTCTACTTCGTGCAAAAATATAAATTCAATGGTATTCAACTCGAGTCGCAATATATTGCTCAAGCTCATGCAGTTGCTTCTGATAAGCAAAATTTCGTTTTACTATTGAAGGCACTCAAAGAAGAATTCGATAAATACGGTTTAATTTTATCTTTAGCACTTGACGCTAGAGAATCGACTGCTAAGAAATATGATATTAAAGAAATATCGAAGTATGTGAGCTTCATAAATATGAGGACTTACTATTTGCACGAACATTCCTATGGTGATAAAATAGTGAAAGCTGGTCATGTTGCTCCACTGTATTATTCATCAGAAGAAAATATGGAGGATCGGAAATTGAACATTGTAAGTACTTTTATTGGCGGGAGAAATTTTAAAATGAGTCCAGAGCGTCGTAAACAATAAAAGAGAACACCAACATTATAATTAGTCATTTCCAATTAATTCAACATTTTTTTAAATTACAAATTTTTACAAATTCAGAAACATTTAATTCGATTTGAATTAATACATGATTTGGAATAAAAATGTTGTGCATTCTTTATTGAAAATTTGAATTTAAAATTATTGTAAAGAACTTAAATACGACATCGTTTAAAATGCGTTATTATTAATTATATTTTTTGTTTGTTGTTTAAAAAATTGCAATTTTATTTTTAGATGTTCAAATTTTGGAGTGCACGATTTAAAATTGTTACATTTTTATTTTCTTTCTGTTTTCCATTTTCAATCAATAAAATTTGTTTGAAATGCCCAGCTAAATGTGTCAGAATGATGAGGTATTTAGATATACCATTTCCTGATGTAAATAAAGAAAGTCGCATGCCACAGTTTAATCAATTTTTTAAATTTGTTTTAATGGTTTGAAGATTACCTACAAATTTGAAGAAAAAAAAACGGAAACAAAGTTTTTTTTTTAATTCAGTATCAGCTGGACCTCTGCCTGATTTTAAATGCAATGGGTCAATAACTTTTCAACTCACTATATTTCAATTTTAGGTAGTCTTAGCTGTAGAGTTTTTTAATTAAAAACTTCATTGATTAATGAAAGGATTATCTGACAAAACGACCCTATGTTTAATAGTGCTCAATTTTTAAAACTTTTAGCTTATAGTTATTAGATTTATTTACCTTAAAATGGTGCTAAGGGGCTCGCTTTTTTCGGTTTCTTACAATAAAGTGTAAGAAGGGATTAAAATTATTCATCAAAGCTTTAAACATATTACCTCTATCTAGCCCTTTTCGTATTATGAACCACAAGCAAAAATTTAATTTACAGACAATAATTTACCATCCCTTCAAGAGTGAGCGACTTTGACCAACAATGTGGGGCGAAGTTGATCACTGATGAAAAAAAGTAAAAAAAAGCACTTGGAACGTAAGCTTTACAGAAAAAGAAATTATTTATAAATTTTCTTATTATTCAAAAACAAATAATGTGCCGCTTTTCCCCACAAATAATTAGAAAATTCTTACAAACAAATTTCCAAAAGTCAGAATATTATATAAATGCACTTTTTATTTGTTACAATTAACGAAACTGCACCAAACTGGATTTAAAATAAGGTTTAAAATTTGTAAAAAAAAAACCAATCCCCAGCCTTAAAATTCATTTTTAGGAGAAAACGAGATAAATAATTATAAAAAATAAATTTTGCATGAATTTAAATTCGTTTGATGATTGTTCATAATCAATTCTGTTTTCAGGATTATATTGTGAAATACTGGCTTTCGCAACATGCTCCACCAAGCAAATTAATACTGGGAACTACTTGTATGGGAATATACTATAATTTAGCTAATCCAAAACAAGTTGGTAGAGACGCACCGGTTGTTGAAGATCCACAATATGATTTACCAATGACAAGCTATTCCTTTAATTGTCTATTGGAAAAGAATCCCGAATGGACGACTTTGTGGGACGATGAACAACAAGGGCCATATATCTACAACGGGAAGCGTATGATTGCCTATGAAAATGTTGAGTAAGTCTTCACATACAATTGTCTTCAAGTTTTTATTTCAATAATGATAAGAGTATTTAATTTTTATATTTTATTTTCAGATCTATTAAAATGAAGGCTGAATATGCTAAAAGTATGGAGCTCGGTGGTGTATTCGTAGATAGTTTAGAAGACGATGATTTCAGTGGACACTGTGGAGGAGGGAAGTACCCACTTCTGGAGACTGTAAACCAAGTCCTCAGAGACAAATGTTAAATTTTTGTACACCGGGTATGATAAAAGTCCCGGTATGGCTAAGTATTTCCTCAGGTAAGCTATTTTTCATGGAGGTCAAGATCATTCTTGAAATAACTTTCAAAGAGAAATTCAATGGTGACTTTTATTTTGATCTTGACGATGACCTTCAAGATTTTTTAAGGTTAACTCTTTTTTTTACATGGAAACCTCCTTTTTTACATCGGCAATCGATAGAGTGGGAAATTTTAAGCTCAAATATGTAACCAGGTCTTAAATAGGTACATTGTAACCTGGAAGGTCACTCTAAGGTCATTTGAACTTAAAAAAGGTCTGCGTACCACTGGGAATAGAAGCTTTTTAAATTTTTTTCGTAAAGAGCGAAGTTACTAACTTTAACAAGCCGTATTCAGTAGTGACCTAAGGCATGACCTTGAAGATGACCTTCAAGGTAATTTCAAAGTCAATTTTTTTTCTATTGGAAAGCCCTTTTCAACGTTAGGATCTACCTATGTATGACATAGGTATATATTCGAACGCAAAATTTCCCGCTCTATCGATTTCCGATGTAAAAGGGGGGTTTCTTTTTTTTAAAGTTGACCTTGAAAAAAACTTGAAGGTCAGATAAAAATAAAGATCATAATTGAATTCCTCGTTGAAAGCTACTTCAACAATGACCTTGACCTCCCTGCAAAATATCTTACCTGAGAAAATATTCAGCCGTCCCGGGACTTTTGTCACACCCTGTATATCCCAATCGGGGAAATAAAGAATGTATTGCACTACTGAAAGTATTTTCCAGCATTGGTTAGTAACTCGTTTCTGGCGATAGACACAAATTATAAACTCTATTAATTAAATACACGTAGAGACTGATTGAAATTAGGTTTAGAAAATAAAATTTGCAATTTATGCACGGCTTCTTACTTGTAACAAAGTTACTGAAAAAGTTATATTATTTTTAACTTTTGAAGTATCTAGTTGCTTTTTAATACATGCAACTTGTAACGTTACATAGTTGCGTTACAACCTTAAAATTTGAGCAATTTTTCGTCTGGAGCGTTTGAACTGGAATTGAACGGATATTACAGAATTTTTTTTAATAATCTGCAAACCTTCAGAAACAATTGGTGAACTCGATGTGAACACAGCGGTGTAAAGTCAGCGGCCCAAATAAAAAATGAAAAAATGTTATAAATATCGTCAAACGTTTGCTAGTCGTTAGGGAGGGTTTGGTAGTCAACTCTAATCGTTTGGTTTTTATTCCTTCCCCATTTTTTGAAAAGGACGAAATTTCTCACTTTTTCTTTGTGGGCTGTTGGGCATTCATTTGACAGCGTTTTGTAGTCAACTCTCAACGCTAGAGAGATGATAGTTTTTTAAATAAACGAAAAACAAATCCTTAAGGTCAAATTAAAAATAATTATAATATCAAACAAATGAACGTGCAGCCGGAAGCAATTCTTGGAACAGTTTTGTGTAATTTATCCTATCAATTTAGGGGTGTCCGAATATACCCCACATATGACCGAAATTACCCTGTTTGACAGTACTGATGTTTATTTATTTATTTTTGAATCAGGAAATTTTCTTTTTTAGACTATTGTACAGGAAGCTTTTCTTTCAGTCTTGTTTTATTGGGGTTTTTCCTATACCCACATAAAAATATCTCTTATACATGTGCTGTTTGTCTTTAATCGTTCCTTTTTTTAGTTTTATAATTATGACAACAAATTATTATTAAATTTAATAGCATGAAATTTCACATGGAAATAATGTTTTTAAACGTGAAGTTTTATAAAGATAAAAATATTCTGCAATTTGAAACAGAATAATAATGTATTCTATAATAATTTTATAATCGTTAAAAAATGTAGATGCATATTTGAAATAGCTTGTTGAATGGAAAGAGTTGAAATGTTAAAAAATGTACGGAAATTGTTTAGATTTGGAAATTGTATTTCGAATTCAAAAATACAATATAGAATCCCAGGCATTGTTAGTGTAATGATAGCATGAACTTCTTTCAACGAGTAATTATATCCATTAGTTCGTCTTGGTCGGCAATTTCGAGAAAGCTCTCTTATTCAAATAATCTCACCTCTTCTAACTAATTCAAGTTAAAGGACTAAGAGGACGCAAATGGAGTTCCTGAGACTCAAAATCCCTACCAAATCAAGCGAGAGAGCTTCCTTCACGAATACAATAGCCATTATTTAAATCTTAATACAGTATGAAATCACTTGATTCCTCAAGATTAAACTTCTCCCAAAATAGATGTACACTTTCTATTTAATAGAACCTTAAGTAATTACAGCCTCATTATTTCAATCATCAAATTATCGTTTCATATACAAATATAGTTTCGACAGTAGTAAGTTTGATACGAAATTACAAAGTTATACATTGATTGGTGATATTTTAAATATTTCAAAAAATTCTTCTTGAAAATTTGGCAAAAAGTATCTTTGCAGTTATTACTTTCAATGGTCCCCTTCTTTAATCAAGAAAAGCTTGCCTGAAGGAATATTTTTAGTTTCGTTTGGCAGTCCGGATAGCACCAAAGATTCCCTGAACATTCCAATGGAAAGTTCGGTGAGTACCGAAAAATGTTCCAGGAAGGTTTCCGGAAGTAGGGAAATGACCGCACATCAGAGGGCATTCCCAAGGAAGGTTAAATTATTGATTAACTAATTAACTTGATAATTCCTTAAGAATATTCTTCGAACCTTTCTCGGGAATGTCCTCTTATACGCGGAAATTTACCTACTTCCGGGAATGTTTTGGAACATTTTTCGGAATTCTCCGAACCTTCCATCAGAATATTCCAGGAATGTTCAGGGAAACTTTTGTGCTATCCTTAAATGCAGATGTGCATACAAAAAAATGTAAAATTTGCTAAAAGGAATTAATTCTCGTTTATAAATCCAATATGAATAATAATAAAGTACACCTTTTTGGAATACACGGTTCAACACAACTTTCGATATTGAAACAAACAAATCATCTTACAGAAAGCAACAAATTCCTTTTTTAAATCAATATTAAAATTGATTTAATCTAAACAAAATCTGCAATTAAGTTAACAACAAAAAATGGCCAACTTAAACTTCATAAGAAGAAAAGGACAAGTATTGATTCAAAACAAAAATCTTTTTTTCAGTACACCTTGTGAAAAGAGACGTTCGTGCTTTGGCCCAATAGAAAGCTTCCTAATCCTGAATGCTCCTTAAATTGGGTAGTAAAATGGACACGATTTTTATACACAAACAGGTTCTTTTTGAAGTACTTTGCCCACACGGCCTTTCTTCTTTTTCTTCTGGTACTTTAGATTCTCTGGACGAATTCAATCTCCATCTATTTCCATTTACCGTACTAGATTGAAAGGAATGCTGCACCCGTTTCAAGAGGAGCTTAGATCGAGATATGGATGATCCGTCCCATGAAAGTGATCCAAGCCAATTTTACGTTCTGTATCCCATATCTATATGCATTCCGACCTATGTCGTCTGCAGAAAGTGGAAGATGAAAATATTGAAAATAGTTCCCATTTCTTCAGGAAAATGAAACCGTGAGGTCTCAATACGTTTCTCTAGAAATAGGTGCATTTCCATCAAAGTGATAATTAAAATCGAAATCGTATTTATCACTGAAATAAATGGAGTTGAAAGATAAAATACTCCATTAGAGACAGGGTCTCAAATTTGTCGCAGTGTGAAATCAAAAAGTGTGCAGTAGAAAATTAACTTTTAGAATGAACTTTTACCTATCATTCTTCACATTATAAATTATCAAAAATAGAACTGACTTATTAGAACCCAATAGGAAAATCGAACTATTTTTTCGTTGTGAGTTAATTCTTTTCGGTTGAAAAGTCTACTATTATATTTTTTAAATAAAAATTCATCTTTCTCTGTTAAAAAGGCTGTTAGTTGGTTAAAAATTTAATTATTTCGTTCAAAAATCAACTTTTCCGGTTTAAAATTCAAATGTTTTGTTGAAAATTCGTCTCTTCGGTTTGAAACTTCATATATTTTGCGTCTTCCTGGCTAAATTTAATTGCTTGTAAGCCAAATTTAAAATCTGTTTTGATTGAAATATAAAACATCACTTCTTTTTTGACAATTCATCGTTTTCAGTTGGAAATTAATTTTTTTGTAACTGAACTTTTTACTAATCCATTTTGGCCTAATTATATATTTTTCTTTAGCTGAATAGTGAACTATTTGGTCGAAAATTCAACTGTTTTGATCAAATATTCCAGACAAAAAGTAGTCTTTTCGATTTGAAAATTAATTTCTTTTAATAGAAATTTCATCTTGTGTGGTCGAAAATTGTATTATTTGGTTAAAAGTATAATCATTTTGTGCAAAAAATAATTATTTTTTTGTACGTTAAAAAATGTTGTCAAAAATCACCCTTTTTAGTAAGATTTTCATTCTGTTTGGTTTGTTTTAGTTAAGGATTCAACTTTTTTTGTTCAAATTCGTCTTTTTTCGCCGAGTTTAACTGTTTTGGCGTTCAAATTAAAATCTTTTTTATCAAAATATCAGCTATTACATTTTTTATTAAGAATTCATCTCTTCTGTTTAAAAATTCAAAATTGGTTGAAAGTTGAACCATTTTGTTAAAAATACATTTTTTGCACTTTGAATAAATATCAAAGATAATAAATTTGAAAATTTGAAATTGCCTTATTCCGTTAAATATTTTGTGTGAAGAATGTTGCAAGATTAAGCTTTGGTCTTCGAGTATTAATGGTAAGGGAAAATGAAACATTAGGGGATAATAAAAGTGAAAAATTGTGGCCACCCTTTCATGATATTCTTGTCAGTAATTTTGTTTGTGTTGTATTTCGATTTCTTTTTTTTTTCAGCTGCTTCCTCCTGACGATTATATTGTTAGTTGATAAGTCTAATATTCGGTTGAAAATTAGACCATTTTGTTAAAAAGTCGTCCATTTTGGTTAAAAATTCAACTGTTTTGTTGAAAATTCGTCCTTTTGGATTGTAAATTCATATGTGTTAGTGGAAAAACTTCGTTGTTTTGATAAAATCCAACTAGTTGGTTGAACAAGATTCTTTTTTCGTTAAGGATTCAACTATAATTATAATAATTAAACTATTATAATATATATATATATATATATATATACATACATATAATATAATTCAACTATTTTGGTGGAAAAATTCATCTGAAATCTTTCTTGTTTGAAAATTCAACTATTTTTGGCAAATTCGTCTTTTTGGTTTAAGACCGTGTCTGGTTTAGTAGAAATGTATTTTTTTTGTTGATAAAAATGTCACTCTTCAGTTGAAACTTAACCGTCTTTGTTAGAGGATTCAACTATTTTGTTGAAAATTCTTATTTTTTACTTAAATTGTACTGTTTGTGATTTAAATTTAAAATCTTTTTTTATTGAAATATCTACTATTGCATCATTCGTTAAGAATTATTCTTTTTTATTTTTAAAATTCGATCCCTTGTTTGAAGGATGCACCACTTTGTTAAAAAATCATCTTTTTGTCGAAGATTCATAATTTTAGATGAAAATTCATCTCTTTAGGGGGGGGGGGGGGGGCCAATCAAAGTATCATTTTCCACGTTAAGAACAATGGAAAATATGTGTAGCATATTTTTGAATGCCCACTTGGTTGAAAACTTAACTATTTTCTTAAAAATTCTTTTTTTATTGGTAGAAAATCAGTTTTTTTTTAAACTGAAGACTTAACTATTTGTTTTATAATTCACACATTTTGCTGAAAGGTGGACTTGTTTGGCAGAAGATTCATATAATTGGTGGAAAATTCCACTGTTTTGGTGAAACTTTGTCGTTTCTGTTTGAAAATGCATTTTTTAAAGTAGATATTTTATATTTGTTGATTGAAAATGCAACTTTTTGGTTGGAAATTTATCTTTTTTGGTTTAGGATTGAAATATTTTGTTGAAAAGTCGTCAATTTTTATTGAATTCAACTGTTCTTGAGTTAAAATAAAAATATTTTATGGTTGAAATATCAACTGTTTCATTTTTCTTTGAGAATTCATCTTTTTTGGATAAAAAAGCAACTACTTGGTTGGAAGTTGAATCACTTTTTTAAAAATTCCTTTTATATGATGAAACTCTATCTCTTTGGTCAAAAATTAATTTTTTAAACTGAAAATTGAACTATTCCATTTTTGGTTGAATGTATATAATTTTTAGTTGAAAATTGGCGAATTTTGTGTCAAGCATCCCAAATGGAAAAAATGCTTTTTGGCTTATTTTTGTCAGTAAGGTAAGGGGAAGTACGGGGGGGGGGGGGGTCAAGATGCGAAAGGTGTGTAGTCAGAAATTTGAACAATTTTAGGCCCTAATTAGAAAAGTAGGTAAGGAAGCAAAAAAAGTGTTTTATACATATGTGTGGACTTTTTTAATTGTAACTTTAATTTGGTTGAAAATGCATGATACTGCCATGAATATTAATTTCGCCGAGGGAGAATCTTGGCGAAAACTAATTAGTTAGAACACGCTAGAACCTGGATTTAAATTAGTAGATAGGGTAAAAAAGTGACGCACCCCGCGAATTGAATTAGTATTCATGGCCATAAATTGCTCCGCGAACTAATCGCGCCACGTGGGTTGGTCTCGATGGCCACGTGTGCATTCGGGATCTAGATGGCATAAATATGGTATATCTGGTTAGACTATCTGCGAACAATGCGTAGACATGACTCTGCCTCTCCGCCATGTTAAATATCACTATCGCATGCAAGGGCGTATAAAGCCACATAAGATATAAAAAAGAGTAAAATCTGCACTCTAAAACTGTCTTAAGCATAATAAGTAGATTTTATCCTAGCATCAAACGATAAAATTGAGGAAAATCATAAAAAATTAATAATACCATAGATCGGGGTAAAGTCGCTCATGTAGGGTAAACTTGTCCGCCAATAAATTCGCATTCAATAAATTTCAAAATCAATTTTAAAAGCTCTACTAATTAAAACAATCAATGATCTTTTATTTTTTGCCCTTACAAATCTTTAAAATTGGCAGATTATCTTTTTCATTCACACACGGAGAAAAATGGACCACCCACAATTTTTTCTTCATAGTCAGGCAGACCATAATTTTATATTCTGTTGAATAATCATAGGTGATTCAGACTCACTATTAGTATAGTCAAATCGACACTCCAGAATGTCAAACAGAAGTGGCTGTGTCACGACCTCTACCGAACGCCGAGCGAACACACCCGACACCCGAAATGCAATTTTGGAGGGACTGACGTTCGGTGTCACGTTAGCCGTGTTTTACAACACTTTAAATTAGTTCAAACCATCTTTTGATACTTCAAACATGTGCCGAGAGTGAATATAATGTGGAGAACATGTTGAAGAGTGGCTTGAGTGATTTTCGTCCTGATTTTGAACGCCAAATTGGATATTTCCGAGGGATTAAGGACAAAGGCGTCACTCATTAATTAGTGCGTATTCTCAACATTCTCGACCGAAAATGTGATCAGCATTTCGTAATTCGCTAAGAAAGAAACAAGACTTGCGAGATTAGTAATAAGCATTTATATTGTTTTCTAAATTTTCCAGTATTAATGTTTTAATTCAGTGCAGTGACGCCGTTTCCTTAGCCTCTCGTGTTCAAAGTATTATGGTGTCAACGTTTTTATACATATACAATCATGTCTCAAGTCATCCTACTCTTCAAAAATAATAAAGATGCTTTCAGAATTGATCGATTTTATATCAATTTTCATGTTTTTCAGGCTTCATTTATTAATTTCATTTCCGTCTCTTTTGTCTCTCTTACTCTAAGGAATATATATATATGTAGGTAGAAGAAGGACAAAAGATTATAAAGTTGACCAACTGATATGATTAGGTTGACACTACAGAATAATCAAACTAAAATTCCTGAGATAATCAGTTTCAAACTCCAGGATCGTAAACTCTACACTCTGGGATAGTGAAGCTAACCATAAAATTTTGACACACCATGGATCGTACGCTCGACTATCTAGGGGGCTGTCCCATAGTTGAAACTGAAATAAAGTCAGTCTGACACTCTAGATTTTCAGACTGACTAACCATTTTTCTCCGTGCAAGTATGACTCTCCGTGTGTATAATAATCTGACACCGTCTTTAAAAAAATTGTTAACATTAAAAAAAACAATTTCAAGGTGTTTCCGGATGAACTATTCATCAAGATAGAATTAAATTCGACTATTTGAATTTGATTAATATTTTCTATAAGGCTCCATTTACCGTCTTTTCTAGACATATTTCTCACAAAAATGTATTAAATTATTTTGTTTTAATACAAAAATTTTATTGTTTAAGTTCAAAATTAAGAAAAATGTAACATTTATGTTCATGATGAAATTTAGCACAAACGATTAATTCATTTTTTTTTTATGATTCATCATTTTAGCTGATTTTGATAAATGTCAACCATACTGACAACTCGAACTTCCATTATTTTATTTTATATTCATCATTTTAGATGAAATATCTTCTTTTCTTTTGTTCGAAATTTAAATATTTTCATAACATTTCTTTTCAATTATTTTTTTAACTTAAAATTTAACTATTCCATGTTTGGTTGCACATTTATCTTCATCAGTTAAAAATGCAACTATTTGCTTAACAATTTCTGTATTTTTTTGGAACTTTTTTTGTGGTAGAAAATTAATCTTTTTTGTTCAAGAATCATTACTTTGGCTTGGAAATTGTTTTTTTTTTAAATTGAAAATTAGTTTTTTAAACTGAAAATTTAACTGTATTTCATGTTTGGTTGAACATCAATCTTCTTCGGTTGAAAACTTAACTATTTTGTTTGAAAATTTCTGTATTTTATTACAATTTTGTCTTTTGTGGTAGAATATTAATCTTCTTGGTGACTAATTCTCCCTTTTGGTTGAAAATTCAACTATTAGGTTGAAAACTTCATTAAAAATTAAATTATTTAGTTGAAGATGCTTAAAAACTCATTTCTCTAACTGAAAATTAAACTATTCTATTTTTTGTTAAAAATTCATATTTTTCAGTTGAAAATTCATCTATTTTGTTAACAATTTCAAATTAATCTTTTTGGTTGAAAATTCAACTAGCAGGTTGAAAATTCCATTAAAAATAAAATTATTTCATTGAAAAGTTATGTATTTTGTAACAAATGATTCTTTTTTGGAGAAAATTTATCTTTGTGTTTAAACATTGATTTCCTTGGTTAAAAATTAGTTTTGTTATTGAAACATTTTTTTTAATCACAAATTTAATCAAATTTTTTGCCGAAAATTTTTTTTAATAGACATTTAATCTTTTCGATTGAAAATTTATCTGTTTGGCTGAAAATTTAACTATTTCGTTGACAATTTAATTTATTCGACAAAGACCTTATTCCTCCTACTTAAAATTGAACTGATCTATTTTTTGTTAAAAATTTATAATTTATAGTTGAAAATTTATCTATTTTATTGAGAATTTTAATTTTATGTAGAAAATTCATCGACTGGGATGAAAATTCAACTATTTGGTTAAAAATTAATTTTTTTGATTGCAGATGCATAATTCTAGTTAAAAATTCATTTCTTTGTTAACAAATTTAATCAATTTTGTTGAAAAATCTTATTTTTTAGTCGAAAATTTAATTATATTGATAAAAAATGGATATTTTTATGTTGCAAATTCAAGTTTTTTTTAAATTCGTCTTTATGACTTGAATACTGAACATTTTGGATCAGACTTTTTTCTTTATTGGTTTTATATATTGGGTTTTCACGTTTATCTCGGAAACGATTGTATATTTCAAAAACATAAATAATGTTGGTCAAACTCCTACCCCTTTCTAAAGTCTCGTGTGAAGACGTAAATAAAATTAAGTAAAAAAATATATAATTGCAGTAATTGGTCACAGGAATACTTATGTTTTCGCCAGGGGTAATGTATGATATGTTCATCTTTATCATCAAATATCTCGACAACTTTCACTCGTACGAAAAAATTTCTTTGAATAATATTAGGAAGTTGTGGTTTTTGTTGTTGAAATTTTCTGTTTTTTTACTACTTTTCACTTATAGTGAGGTAATAATTAATGCAGTTTAGCAAATATAATTGTTTAATCAAACTACTATTTTTAATTTATTTTTTTTTTTGTGTTTATTACTTATTTCATTATAAGTTATAAACTTCAAAACGAGGAAACTGTTCATTTACTTTTCGTTGGAAACATGAGCATGAAAAGTGCTTTTTCTCATCAAAGTTTTAAAGCCAGGTGTCAAGAACGCCCTGATTTCAAATAACAGAATTTTTCTTCATTATAATATGAAAAATTGTGTTTTATATTATTTGTTTTATTTAAGAAAATATATTTTCAGTTCAAATTAAAAAAATAATTGATTTAATCTCATTATTTTGAATGAAGAAATTTTGTTATTTAAATCAATTGAAAGTTTTTTGTTAAATTTTGTCTCTAAATATAAATAAGTGAAATTGTACTAATAATTCTTGTAGAGAAAAATGAGCCAGTAGTAATCAGAAGAATTATATTTGATTTAATTATATTGTATCAAAAATAATAGTACATAACTTTGAAGTTTACTGACTTTGCAATAAAATATTTTAAACTGATAATGTTATCAAGAATTCATAGCGGTATATTTAGATTAGAATTTTGATTTTTTCTCTGTCATTCTGTAAAGAAATATGTCAGATTTGAAAGGATTACAAGGTCGTTTACAGATTTTTAAATATTTGAAAGGATCTCAAGGAGGCATTCGAATGTGAACGCATAAAAAAAGCATATTTTCAATCATTTTTTTATCCGGAACTATTGTATATAATTGAACGAATGTTCTTTTTTTCTTAAAGGTATGATCAAGAAGAGTTAAAAAAATTTGGTTGATTGGTAAAAAATATTTATTTATTTATAAAATAAAATGCATGTGTGCAAAAAAAAAGTTTTCCGCGGGCGCAGGTGATTTTGGCTCTCCTGGCCATCCGAAACAGAAAATCGAAAAAGTTTATTAATCTATGTAATCGTTCCTATGGTCCGAACCTCCACTTTTTTATTTCATCGAAATTAACAAAATGGCGGCGTTTATTGTGAAAAAGAGAAAAAAACGCACTTTTTTGCACCATAAATCAGGTGAAATTATAAGTTAGAATCAAAATATCAACAACTTGGAGGTTCGGACGATAGCTATGATTGTGCTGAATATCGTGTTAAAATTTGAAGTCGATACGCCCGGTCATTTTTGAGAAATCACCTGCGCCCGCGGAAAACTTTTTTTTGCACACATGCATTTTATTTTATAAATAAATAAATATTTTTTACCATAAAACGAAATTTTTTTCACTCTCCTCGATCATACCTTCAGAGGAAAAAACGATCGTTTAATTATTTACAATGGTTCCCGAGAAAAATAATAAATTGAAAAGATAAATTTTTAACTAAAAAGGTGAAATTAAATGTATTCAGAAAAAAGATCTACAACTTTCACTCCACTGGGATTCAGAGGAAGAATTCCTTTTCTGAAACACGCTTTATTTTGCAAGATGTAATATACAAATCAATTTTTAATAGAAATCTGTATTATCATCCCAGTGGAGTGAAAGGAGTAGATCTTTTTTCTGAATACATTTAATTTCAAAAATTTTTAATTTATGGCTCCATTTAGTCTGAGATGGCGTTAAAATATTTTCTGTATTAGAGGATATAATTTTGCTCGATATTGTAGATTTCCATTTTCACAGTACGTGTGCAATTATTTATCTTATGATCGGTCCGTTACTATCTCTGATGATAATACAGATTTCTATTAAAGAGGTGAATCTTTACAAAAAAGGGATCTTTAACCAAACAGTTAAATTTTAAACCAAAAAGATGTATTTTTCACCAAGAAGTTTAATTTTGTACCGAAAAAAGAGAAAACGAATACCTTCTAGTTATGATGAGGATGTTAAAAGACCGTTCAAAGCCATGGAAATAATTAACTTGCGTTTTGTTTAATTTCGTTTAATTGATTTCCGAAAGTTTTCCAGAAATCCCTCGAAATCGTAAAAATCAATTACAGTAAGTAGAAACCATTTAGAATCCCTCGAATATAAACTAAATTATACTCATTCATTAAAGTTCCCTAAAAAACCGCGCAAATTCCTAAAAATCTTTTAAATTCTAGCTAGGAATTCTTTGAAATTTAAATTAATTTAGTTTTGTTTTATTTTATTTTCCAGAATTCTTTAGAAATGCCTTATAATGAGCTAAAATGTGAAAAAATTCTACAAAGTTCTTTGAAATTCCTTGAAATTCTTTGGAATCTGTTCAAGTAGCTTAAAACTATTAAAATCCCGTGAATTCTTTGAAATAATTGAAGATCTTATAAAATCCCTAAATCTTCTTAAATTTTATGAATGCATTGCAATCTTTTGAAAAATATGTCTCCTAATAAGATACGAGATAATTTTATATATGCACTTGATTTTATATCTCTGTTGCCGGGGACATTTGTCCCATTGTGAAATTGGTTTCTCAGTGTCGTTTTGCCTACGTATGTAAATGGAAATTCTGTCCAGGACAATTCTCTTTATCAGTCATACATGGCTACATCCAGAAAGTAGGATCCTATTCCATTGGAACCTTTTCCCATTCCACTTAAATTCTCCGAACAATTTCCTTATGTCGAGCGATGGAAATCAAAAGCAGTTTAATGTTGAAAATGAAACAACTTTGAATTCCATTTACCCAGAACTTTTTATATATCCTCGTATGCATTCTATAAATTGAAATCCGGATCGATATCTGGATTATTCTACAAACAATAAACATAGAAGGTTATCTAGAAATGATTTAAAGAAGCAAGTATATGGGTGAAAATCAAAAAGTGGAATTATTCAATTTTGAATTGAATGAAAAAAATGTATTTCAAATCAACACGAAACATCTGTTTTCTATTTATATTAATTACAATAAGTGTAAAAACAATGATTTGTGGGATTAAAAAGTACGCTCTTATTTTCAAAATAACATTTAGATCTGCTTCTTGAGTATTAAAATATGAAAATGTCATTATGATTATTCTTCATAATACAATTGATTAAGCAAATAACTGTACAAGAATAAAAGTCTTATTTTATAATTTTTTCGCGCCCTTATTTTTAGGTAATATTCACAGAAGCGGACTGGGATTAAATATTATTTACAAAATTTCAAGGAATTTGAAGAAATTGAAAAAAAAATTAATTGGAATTGCATAGAATTTCTCAATGTTATTTTTGACGATTTT
>CAKNWT010255799.1:0-11459 GCA_932066315.1 Andricus coriarius | reverse complement strand
AATTTTATTTAAAATAACCATGTTTTTAATAACATTCTACAAAAAGTATTTTTGAATCTATCTCAATAATTTGTTCATCTTTTATGAGTGTAAACGCATGTAAGTTTTTGCCCAAGTTTAAAATTTTGTTTATCAATAAATTATTGATATAATTTGGTAAGTACATCAGTTTTATTCAAATAAATTGTTTATAGTTTGATTTTTTGTTGATTTGTTATTAATTTCTTCAATCTAGAATTAAATTCTTTAACTTCAAAAATAAAAATAACACAATTTAATTTTTAGATGAAATTTTATGATTTTATATATTTTATTTTTATATTATATTTTATATTTTTCCATAGAATCAAACGGCACAATTAGTTTTTATGTTATATCTCACAAATTTGAAAACCGTATTTGAACAATTTTAGTTTAAATAAATAAAAAGCGTATTTTTTTACGTAAAATCACCCTTGGTCAAAAAATAATTTTTCGTAAAAAATTATGTTTTCCACTTATTTAAACAAAAATTGTTCAAACAATGTAATTAATTTGTTATGCAAAGTCAGTCTGGTAGCAAGTTTAATTTCCAGTTAGACAAATACGTTTTTAAGCAAATAAAATAAAATTTTAACGAAATATTGAAATTTTCAACCAAACAAATGCGTTTTCTACCAAAAGGATGGAATGTGTATAAGAATTTTTTTAAATTAAACATGTAACTAAATTTTTTGTTGAAAAATGTAACCCTTTTGGTAGAAAAGGCATTTGTTTGGTTGAAAATTAGTTTTTTAACTGAAAATTATTTTTTTTTAACTAAAAATGTAACTATTCCATTTTTCGTCGAAATTTTAACTTTTTTAACAGACATTAAATCTTTTTGTTAGAAAATTCATCTGTTTGGTTGAATTTGAACTATTTCATTAAAAATGTATTATCTTTGTTTAAAAACTTATTTCTCTAACTTACAATTAAACTATTCTATTTTTGTTGAAAATTTAACTTTTTTAGTTGAAAATTCATTTTTTTTCAAAATTAGTTTATTTTTAAACGATTATTTTTAACTAAAAATGTACCTATTTTAGTTTTGATAGTTTTTTTATCTCTTTCAATTGAAAATGCACTTATTTTGTCGAAAACTCGTCTTTTTTAGTCGAAAATGTAATTATTTTGGTAGAAAATACATATTTTTGGGTTGTAATTTAACTTTTATTCATCTTCAAAAATTCGTCTTCATGCCTTAAAAACCCAACATTTTGGATGAGATTTTTTTTATTTATTGATTGAAAAAAGCTTTCTTGGTTGGAAATTCAAGTCTTCTGCTGAAAATACGTATTTTTTGGTTTAATTTAACACTTTTTCATTGAAAATTAAAAAAAATGGGTGAATATTTCAATTATTACAGTTTTTGTTTAGAATTTTTTTTTATCAAAGATTCATCAGTTTCGTTGAAACTTTAACAATTTTGTTGAAAATCATCTTTTTCTTTGTTGAAATATAATTCTCACGTCAAATTAAAAAAAAAATTAGTGCAAACGCATTTTTTGTCAGGTTTTCACAAAATTGTTGAACACTTCGCAACCTAGATTATTTTCTAAGCAAATAATTGGATTTTTGTATGAAAAATATGAATGTTCAACCAAGAATATTAATTTTTCACAAAAAGACGAATTTTTAACAAAATATATACATTTCCAACCAAATAGGTGAATTTCGAACAAAATAGTTCAGTTTTCAATCAAGAAGATCAATTTTTAAGTAAGAATCTTAATTTTCAACAAAATGAACGTGAATTCAACAAAATAAATTAATTTTTCGTCTAAGAAAGACAAATTTTCAACAAAAATGAAGCAGTTAAATTTGTACTTCAAAAAATGAAAATAAAAAAAATCTTTTCCCAAAAAAATGAATTTTCAACAAAATGGTTCAATTTTCAACCGAACCATTTTCAACTTGAATCAAGAATCTTTATTAAAGAAATGAATTTTTACCAAAGTAGTTCAATTTTCAACCAAGTAGTTGAATTTTCAACTGCAAAAGATAAATTTTCCACCAAAAACGCATTAGTTGCAATTTCAGCTGAAACAATTAATTTTTTTACGAACAAGAAAAATAATTTGTCACAAAATAGTTAAATTTTTAAACAAAGAGGAATTTTCAACTCCCTGTTAGGTTCTATTTTAAATTCAATATGAAATGCATAAGATTTAAAGTCGAATTCAACCAAAAAATCAATTTTTAACAAAGTAGTTCAACTTTCAACCAAGTAATTGCATTTTCAACCAAGAATATTAATTTTTCACAATAAAGACGAGTTCTGAACAAAATACATGATTTTTCAACAAAATAGAATAGTTTTTATTCAAGAAGATGATTTTTTAAAAAAGAAAAAAGATTTCAACAATGTACATTAACTTTGAACTATGAAAGACGGATCTCGCGCTTCGCGCTCGATAATAGGTTACCTCGCGCGTCGCGCTCGGACATATTCTCTACGTTATTAAGTATATATAAATATTGAATTGCTCAAAGCTCTGCAGGCTTTGAGGTACACATTCTCATCGTGACACTCGCGCTGCCCGCTCGATTTTTGGTGGAATTTTAAAATGTATATAAAAACGAGGAACTCTGTCAAAAAATGGTTCAAAGAAATATTGTAGGAATTTTTAAACGCTGAAATTCCTCCAAAAACTTTTCCTCATATTTCGCGTCGCTTGGTTTGAAATTTCAATTTTCGATTTTTGCATATTATTTTCGTTAAATAAAACCAAAATATCAAGTCTTATTAAAAAAGGGCAGAGGGAACAATTATAGGTATTTTTAAAAGCTACAGTTGTCCTCTTAAACTTTTTTACATCTCTGTCGTCGTTTGGCTTGAAATTAGAATTTTCGACTTATTCATTTTCGATACATAAAACCTAAAAACGAGTCCTATCGAAAAATGGTGAAAACAAAAATTATAGATAGTTTGTACCTGCCCTCGTTTACTGTAAAATAAAAATTTTCGATTTTTGAATAGCATTTTCTATGGCTGAAACCATAACCGTTAGTCAAAGAATGCCGGGCGTACGGACGGACAGACAGACAGGCCCTATCGCCAAAACTTTATTTTTGGCTTCAGGGGGTCTCTCAATTATAAATTATGAGAATGTGTAAATGGTTTCAACAAAATTTGTTCATCTTTTTGATATGAATAATTTTGCTTAACATTTTTCATATCTCGTATAGTTCTGATAGAAAACGGAATTTTTTTTTTTTCTAAAATATTTTTGATGGATAAAACCAGAACCGTTGTTCAAAAATGGCTGGTTAAAGACCACGTCCTTTCTTTTTATACCTTAAAAACGTGTGCCAAAGCTTAATCCAATCTGATCGGTCTTTCGAAAGTATCGTGTCTAAAGGATACAGACAGACAGACATACATACATACATACATACATATATGCATGCATGCAGGCACCTTCGTAAAAATGTTTTTTTTTAACCTGGGGGTCTCGAAACGTGGAGATTTGATGAAAACCGATGAATTAAAATTTTACATAAAACTAATACCTTCTCATTAGGATGAGAATGTAAGAATTGATTTGAGCAATTTAAAAAAAATATATTTTTTCATTTACAAACGTTGCCAACTTCAATGACATTGTACCAACCCTGTTTAACTTACTTTTTATACATGGAGATTTTACTAGTCTCTTCTCTTTTGTACATTCTCATTGTTGAACATTTTCTCTAATATCGACAAGATTTGGTTCGAAGTTTCTTTTAAATATTGACGATTTCTAAAATTCTACGGACACACAATCACACACAATATGATCACCAAAAGTTTTTACGACTCGGTCGGTAAATGTGAAGAAGAAAAGCTGACGACACCTACACAGGATGTATCCTTCTGCATCTCACCGGTAACTTCAGTAAACGTCATTTTTCAGATCCTTTGAGGCTATAAGATGCACTAAAGTTCCTTGATTCTCCGCAAGTTTCAAACGGCAAGATGGCAAGATGCAAGGTGTCTCTTGAAACATTTTTTTTTTCAGTTCTCACGAAACCACGCTCGTAAAACGCGACTGGGTTTTTTCCTATTCAGGAAAAATTGGTTATAAAGCCTTTGAAGGTCGAACCACTTTGGAACGGAACTACTGTACAAACCTTACATTCTTTATAAAAGTAGAATAAAAAAAAGAAAAGGTTTTCTTGCTCCCTAGGAAGCCAGCATATGACAGTAATTTTATTGTAAGTGGGAAGCTCGGAAAGAAAATTTATGTGCTTCTCATATCTTTCATCCTACTCTGCACTATGGGCTTCCCGTGCAGTGTGCACATGTACCACGCGTCGGTGGCTATAAAAATCATTGTTACGTTTTCCTATTGTTGTGAAAATTTATTTAACTACTGTAAAGTCGACAAAAAAATGAAATAGATAAATCCAAAGCTGGCTTTTTAGGAATAGGTTCTCGAGTCGAAGATTTTCGTGTTTCCATTGTATTTTGTAGGATTATAAAAAGTTGTTCAACAGTAGGGGCCGTGTATAACTTACGTAAAGTTTTTGTTGGTAAAATCGTACTGTTTCTTATGAATGAACAAAGTATTTCAACTTTAATCGAAGTAGTTGAATTCTTAACCAACAAAAATTCGACAAAATAGTCGAATCCTCAACCAAAAAATATTTTTCAGTTAATAAAGAAAAAAAAATTCATATAAAATGTTGAATTTTCAAGCTAAAAAGACGAACTTTCTACAAAACAGTTAAACTTTCTACCAATGAATATAATTTTCAACCAAAACGATCAACTTTTTTGCAAGAAGAATAACTTTCTACTAAAAAATACGAATTCTCAACAAAATAAATAAATTTTTAACCAAATAGTTGAATCATCAACTAAGAATATAATTTTTTTTACCAAAACAGACAAATTTTTAACAAATTACATAAATTTATAACCAACAAATAGTTGAATTTTCATCCAAGAAGATTAATTTTCTACCAAAAAATACGAATTTTCAACAATTTACATAAATTTTCAAGCAAATAGTTAAGTTTCCAAACTAAAAAGATCCTTTTTCAACCAAAAATAGAATAATTAAGTTTTTATTAAAGAAATTTAATTTTTAATAACAAAAGTTGAATTTTTTTCAAAATAGTTGAATTGTCTACCAATTCGTTGACAATATGAAGTTTCATCAAAAAAATTAATTTTTAACCAATAAGTTATATTTTCAGTTGAAAAAAATTAATTTTTACCCAAAAAAAATTAATTTTCAACAAGGCAGTACAATTTTCCACCAAAGAGTTGAATTTTCAATATAAAAAGGTAAATTTTCAACAAATTATATAATATTTAATATTTCAACCATATAAGATTTTAATTTGTATACGAAAAACAACTGAATTTAACCAAAAAAACACGAATTAAAAAAAATTGAATTCTCAACTAAAACAGATTAATTTTCAACCAAACAGTTGCATTTTTAACAAAAAAATTAACTGAAAATGATCATCTTTAAACCAAAAATGGAATCCTTAACTTTTCAGTTAAAAAAAAATAATTTTAAACCGAAGAAAAAAACAATTTTTATCGAAATAGTTAAATTTTCAACCAAGTTCAATTTTCCAGCCGAAAATACGAATTTTCTGCAAAACATTTGAATTTTCGACCAAGAAGAATAATCTTCTACAAAAAATACGAATTTAAAAAAAAAATACATTAACTTTCAACCAATTAGTTTGATTTTTAACTGAAAACGAAATATTTTTAACAAAAAATAGAATAGTTAACTTTTCAATAAAAATAATTATTACATTTTCTACCATATGTTTCGAACTTTCGATCCAAAAATGTGAATTTTCAACATAAAATATAACTTTTAACTAAACAAGTTAATGTTTTTATTAGACAGTTGAATTTTTAACCAAAAAAGGTGAAGTTTCTACAAAAAGATATGAATTTTCAAACATGAGTTAAGTCTAGAACTAATTTCATAAAAGTTCCACGTTCATTTAATTAAGAAATTTTTTTGTTCATATGTATGTTCTTTTCCTATATAAAATCTTAATAAGATCTTTGTTGAGTTGTATGGGGGGAGGGTGTCGAAGCTAATCTCACGGTAACTGTAATACTCTTACAATTATCGAACTAGCTGTGAATTCGATCCCGAGTGTTTCCACTTTATTTGTAAATACAAATATAAATATATTTATATGGTGTTTATTTCGCGAGCACTTTGCGCCCCGGTAGCAAATGTATTTGCTTCCTCATAGAGGAGGCATCTGTGGTGTTTTAAATAATAGACAAACTAAAGTTTTCATTTTGATCAATTTAGGAATAGAAATTTACAAAAAATACAAAATTACATATTAATACAAAAAAAATTTTATATACAATGACAAGTCAGACAAATCAAGTTTTGTATTTAAAATGGTAATTTTTCGAGCTGGAAAACGGAAGCTTTATGATGAGTTAATTTAAGTTTTCAATTTAAAAAATTAACTTTCAACCAAGAGGTTGAATTATTAAACAAAAATGATTTAAACTTTTTAATAAAAAACAGTGGAATTCAACTAAAAAAGCCGAATTTTTAACAAAAATTCAAAATCAATTTTGAATTATGTTAATGAAAAAAATGTCACTATAAAAAACTGTTTTTTCAAATATTATGCATCAAATTGCTTCCTTACTGGTCAATAAAATATATCAATATTATAAGTCAATCGATAAGTCTTGAATCAACACATCTTTTTTATTCTTATATCAACTTTAAATTATGAGAATGAAAAAATTTTTACTATAAAAATAGGTTTTTAATATAATATAAATGACCATAACTTTCTTACTCTTCAATAAAATGTATTAGTATCATAGGTCAATCGATTCGTCTCGAACCAAGGAATCTTTTTAATTCTTGTATCAATTTTGAATTATGTTAGTGAAAGAAGTTTTACCATAAAATACCGTATTTTCAAATATTATGCATTACCATAGCTTCCTTACTCTTAAATAAAATATATCAATATTATACGTCAATCGATGCGTCTCGAACCAAGGAATCTTTTATGTTGTTTTATCAACTTTGAATTATGTTAATGAAAAAAGTTTTACTATAAAAACCTGATTTTCAAAGTATATAAATTGTCATAACTTCCCTACTCTTTAATAAAATGTATTGATATTATAGGTCAATCGATTCGTCTCGAACCAATTAATCTTTTATATTTTTGCATCAACTTTGAATTATGTTGATGAAAAAAGTTTTACTATAAAAAACTGAGTTTCAAAATATTATTAAGTGCTAAAAAGAATTAAATAAATATTTTTAGAAATCCTTCGGTCAGATTGAAGATATTAGTGGTTAAAATAAGCCCTCAAAATCCGGACAGTTGCTTTGAACATTGTATTAGACATTATTAAATTGAGGAAATTTTAATTGAGTGAATAACAATTTTTTGGAAAATGTTACCATTATAAAGCTACCTCTATCAGGATGCAAAAAGAAACTTAATTTTGTTTACATTTAATGTACTTTTTAATGTACTACTTCAATGTCAACTTTTAGTCGCTTGTTTAAGAAAAAGTCACTATAGTCACTTTTTTAAAGGTAACGGCCACTTTAGCCGCTGTAATCTGTCTAATTTTAGATTTTATCTTTAAAAAAAGAAAATTTATTCAATGTATGAAATCTTACCGTTAGCAAATATATTTGCTTGCTCATAGAGGAAGCATGAGTGATTTTTTAAATAATAGACAAACTAAAAATAATAATAAAATAATAATAATAAACAAACTAAAGTTTTCATTTTTATCAATTTAAATATAGAAATTTACAAAAAATACATAATTACAAAATAACACAACAAATTTTTAAAGTACAGTGGAAAATCAGGCAAATCAAATTTTGTATTTGAAATGGTATAATTTTTTGAGCTGGAAAGGGGAAGGGGGAAGTTCTGTCGCACCCTATTCCTTTCTCAGCTTTATGATTTTTGTTTAAAAAAATTTTCAGAGTTATTTTATTTGAAAATTTATGATCAAAAAGTCTTTTCTATTCATGCATCAACTTTGAATTATGTTAATGAAAAAAGTTGTTCTGTTTAAAATAGATGTTTCAAATATTATAAATGAGCATAACATTCTAACTCTTCAATAAAGTGCATTAATATTATAAGTCAATCGGTTTGCCTCGAATAAACACATCTTTTCTGCTCTCGCATCAACTTTAAATTATGAGAATGAGAAAACGTTTAGTATAAAAATCGATTTCTAATTTAATATAAATGACCATAATTTCCTTATACTATTTCATAAGTGTATTGATATTATAGGTCAATCGGTTCGTTTTGAACCAATATGGAATCTTTTATATTCTTGCATCAACTTTGAATTATGTTAATGAAAAAAGTTTTGCTATGAAAATCGATTTTTAAAATATTTTAAAGTGCTAATAAAAATGCAATAAATATTTTTAGAAATTTTTCGGTAAGTTTCAAGATATATGAGTGATAAAAATAAGCCTTCCATCAATTTATGTGCAACCGTTTTCAAATTATTGTGTTCACATAAAAGTGTGACATCCACACACACACACACACACACACACACGCGCGCGCACGCACACACACACACACATCCGGACAATTGCTTAGAACATTGTATTAGACATTTTTAAATTGAGGAAGGTTTAATTAAGTGAATTGAAAATTGTTCTAAAATGTTACTATTACAAAGCTTCCTCTATGAGGAAGCAAAAAGAAAAATAAAAAAAAATAAATGCTACATAAAATGTTAATAAAATCTATGGTATAAAAATGCTATTCGATATCAGATTGCATACTCTTTCTTCTATTCCCCTCCTTTCCCCAATTTAAAAGAATTCCTCTTTTTTAAAAGAACCTTTCCTTTTTTTTCTTAAATCAGAACTAAAGTAATATAACCCAATAAGAAAATCCATCTGTTTTGGGTTTTAATTATATTTTGTTGAAAAGTCTCCTATCATATTAATGGTTCAGAATTCATCTTTTTGACTTAAAACTTTAGTATTTGGTTGAAAAATTTAATTATGTATTTAAAAATTCTACTTTTTAATTAAAAATTCAACTGTATTCTAAAAAATTCGTCTTTTTAATTTGATAATTCAACTGGTTGTTACAAGTGCAACTGTTTTTGATTGCATTATAATATTTTTTCTTAGAAATTTCGACCATTTAATCAGAAATTCAACTATTCGCTTAAAAATTCCAATTTTTTGAAAATTTGTCTCCCTTGCTTGAAAGTGCAACTATTTGGTTCTAACTGCTACTGATTGGTTTAAAAAAATGTCGTTCAAAATTCAGTTTTTTTTTTTATAATTCGTCTTTCTTGGTTGAAAATTAACTTTTTGCATTCTCATCATTTATATGATTGAGAAAGTATTAGAATTGTCCCAAATTTTACACCTCAGTTTTTCAACGGATCTCCACGTTTTTAGAACGCTGAAGCCGAAAAACAAGTTTTGGCGATGGCGTCTGTCTGTCTGTCCGTCCGTCCGTAAAAACACGATAACTTTCGATAAAATGAACGGGTCAAATCGAGCTTTAGCAGACCCTTTTCAAGTCCTTAAAGAAAGAATGAGTTCCTTAACCAGCATTCCTTGACCATCGGTTATAGCTTTATCCATCGAAAATGCTATCCAAAAATCGAATATTCCGTTTTTACGCTAAACGTCGACAGGTACGCGAATAAAGTTTAAAATAAGAATTGAAGCTCTTTAAAATATCTACACTTTTTGTTTTAACCATTTTTCGATAGGACAAGTCGAAAATTCAAATTTTGAGCCAAACGACGCAAAATACGAGGAAAAGTTTTTTGAGGAATTTCAAGGTTTAAAAATTCGCACAACATTTCCTTGAACCATTATTTGACAGAACTCCTCGTTTTTAATTTATTTATCGAAATTGATATGCAAAATCGAAATTTTCAATATTACGCCAAAATACGCGAAATACGTAAAAAATCTAAAAGAAGACTTGTAGGATATTTTTTTTATCCATAAAAAATACTATAAAAAAAAGTCCTATTTTTAGCATAAAAACGGGAGATAGAGAAGAATTTCTGAAGAAAGGATTGTACCTTTTTATTGTAAGGTAATTCAGAAAATAAATATACATTTTAAAATGTCTGTCGAAAATCCAGCGCGTAGCGCGAGTGTCACGATGAGAATGTGTACCTTAAAGTCTACAGTGCTTGACTTCATTTCGTAGAAAATTCAGAATATGGAGACGCATATAAAAACTGGGATCTAAAAGAGATATTTTTGATAAAGTTTCATTCAAGCATTCCTAGTTCAAAGAATAAATATCCGAGCGCGAAGCGCGAAATCCAACAGACGCGCACAAACTTGGGAGCGAAGCGAGCCGTGCGCGCAGCGCTCGATGAGAATATTCCCTCGCAGGGGGCAGATTTTTTGTTAGACTTTAGTTTTTCGGGATTGAAAGTCAAGTTTTGTATAAAACATTCGACTTTTTAGTTTGAAAGCTCAAACTTTTGATTTTTTTCTTTTCATTTCTTTTCTGGTGAAAATTTCATATTTTCTGGTCAAAAATGAAACTGTTTGGTTGACAATTACTAATCATTTTTGATTGAGAATTCAACTATTTTCTAAAAATGATTATTTTTTGGCTGAAGATTCATCATATTAGTTGGAAACTCAACTCTTTGGTTGAAAATTGAATTGTTTTGTAGAAAATTCGGATTTTTCGTAGAAAATTTATCTCCTTGGATGAAAATGAAAGTTTTTTGGTTAAAATTTCATCTCTTGTGGTAGAAAGTTAATCTTTTTTGGTTGAAAACTCAACTGCTTTGTTGGAAGTTGAATTACTGTGTTAAAAACTAACTATTTTGGTTGAAGATTTATAATTTTAAGTAGAAAAATCAACGATTTGTTAGATAATTCATGTATTTTGTCGAAAAAGCTTATTTTTAGTAGAAAATTAATCTTCTTGATTGAACATTCATCTTTTTGGATAAAAGTTCATTTATTTGGTCTAAATTATAATATTTTTACTTGAAAAACATTAGGAATTTAAAGCGTTTTATATTGAATTTAATACGGCATATATTAATTTTATTTAAAATAATTTGTTCCCCTATTATTCCCCTATTTTCATCAAAAATCATCCTATTTGCCCTGTTTGAGAGTATTTTAGGCTGTGGAGTCTGCAATATTAAAATTTTAATTGTTTTAATTTATAATTTTCTGGTTTTCTAGTTCCTGTTGTAAAGCCTTGAAATATGAATACGACCGTCATGTGCCAAAGGTCAATAAGGTAGTAATAAAATGAATTACAGTATATCTGAACATTACTTGTAAAATTTATTGTAGGAAATTTTGACCCTGTTTTTCACCCCCGAATTCAGAAATGGAATCTCATCTAATCTTCTAAATGTAAGCCGATAAATTAAATGTGTAATGGAATCGAAATTTTTTAGTAGATAAATGTTTTTA
>CAKNWT010255785.1:0-11787 GCA_932066315.1 Andricus coriarius | reverse complement strand
AATATGTATAGAATTTTGAAAAATCGTTGATTTTGGATGTTTTAAAATACGTTTGCTCATCTATAACAGATCGAGTATCAGTAAAAAACGTAACGTTTTTCAACAAATAACATCAAAATCGGTAGCCTTATACAGAAACATTGAAATTTGACAGACTTCAGACACAATTGTAGACAAATTATACGGGAATGTAAAGGATCGTTGATTTTTAAAGTTTTGAAAAAAGTGTGCATCTCTATGACATTTTCAGTACCAGTAAAATCCTGAAGCTTTTCAGCAAGACTGATCAGAATCCGCAGACGGATACAGGCATATACAGATTTTTCCTACGTTGGCCACGAATTAGAAATATGTATAGAATTTTGAAAGATCGTTGATTTTGGATGTTTTAAAATACGTTTGCTCATCTATAACAGATCGAGTATCAGTAAAAAACGTAAAGTTTTTCAACAAATATCATCAGAATGGGTAGCCTTATACAGAATTACTAAAATTTGACAGACTTCATACACAATTTAAGAGAAATTATACGGGAATGTAAAGGATCGTTGATTTTTAAAGTTTTGAAAAAAGTGTGCATCTCTATAACATTTTGAGTACCAGTAAAAGCCTGAAACTTTTTAACGAGAATCATCAGAATCCACAGACGGATGCAGATATATACAGAATTATCCTACTTTAGCCACGAATTAGAAATATGTATAGAAATGTGAGAAATCGTTGATTTTGGATGTTTTGAAAAACGTTCGCTCACCTACAACAGATCGAGTATCAGTAAAAAACGTAAAGTTTTTCAACAAATATAAGAAGAATTGGTAGCCTTATACAGAAATACTGAAATTTTATGATTATAATTACAGATTAGGACAATTTGTACGAAAATGTGACAAATCGTTGATTTCAGATGTTTTGAATAAAGTTTGCATCTCTGTAACAAAGTTTTCCATTCCCATAACCCCTTAACTCTTCTCAGCTCTGCTACTAAACGAGCACAGACTAAAATCAGCAAGAAGAACTGGATGAGGCCTCCTGGGGAAAGCACAAAAAAACGCGCCGCGTACTGTACTTCTCGGGTGGTGTGGAAACTGGTACAGACGTACATTTTTAATCCGACATTTTGGCAACAATTGAACCAATTGCCTCAACAGGTAGACTGCCATTTTATAAATATATCCACTTCTTTTTTCTGCTGTTTTCTGACTTTTTACTATCTATTACAGCATATCGTAATGCATTTTTTATGTGAGATTTCCATTTGCCCAGACAGAAATCGTGCGAGGCATATGCCTCGCACTTTGTGATAGGCACATTCGTGCTAGGCATAATATGCGTCGCATATTCAGAGAGTCACAGTTTTTAATATAATAATAATAAAATTGCGATACATTGCAGAAGTGCAAAATGAAGCCAGTTTGCAATCATAATTATATAGAAAAATATATAAGCAAGAATAATACCACTTGAAATATATTTTAAAAAAAGCTTTTTTTAAACTGAATTTTCTTATCATTAAAAAGTTTAAATTCCTCTAAGAGGAAACAATTATATTAATAAAATAGTTAAATTAATTTAAAGGAAATTAATTAAAGTAAATTATTCGTTACATTAAAATTTAATCGAAATTTAAATTAATGATCGAAGATAGATAGAGGAAAGATTGAAAATCCTCAATAATGTTTTAACGTCTGGGATGAATTATATAGAAGAAAAATTAACAACACTTTCAGACCAAATAGTATTTAATAATATTTGACGTTTCGTCACTAGTCATAGTAACATCATCAGAAATCCATGGTTAAATCTATTAAAAGAATTATATAAGAAATTACATAAAAAGTAAAAGTGTTTTGAAACATGATTTTCTAGCATCAAAATATAATGACTTACCAATAAGTAGAGCGACGAAGTTTAGTCACAATAATAAAATTTTCGAAGAATGAAAAGAAAAAGAGAGTTTTCTCCAAGAACATTGACAATTTTGATGTGACATCGTGGAAATTTGAAACGTGAAGATTTCGTAATTGAAACAGGTCAATTATATAGAAAAATTCAGATTAGTATTTTGCACACAACCATTTTTGGTAATTATTACATTATGCCCTAATAGCACGGAACGTTCCGCGGGCACCTTCGGAGCGTTCCAGGGAGGTATAAAATGTCCGCCGGTTGGGAACGTTCCACTGGAACGTTCCAAACATAAATGACCGTTATTGTTAGTATTATCGATAAATATCGCGTAAACCGTAAGTGATAGGTCAAAATCGATGTCAGTTTATGATATGGATATCATATTATAGATAGTATATGCGGTACTCGAAACTCAAAAATGATAATGGAAGGTTCCCCTCAGGTCCCAATGGAGGGTTCCTGGAACGTTCCCAAGCGGCGGACATTTTACACCTCCCGGGAACGTTCCGAAGGTGCCCGCGGAACGTTTCAGGAACGTTCCGTGCTATTAGGGTGATGAAGAATTTAGAATTTATATAAAATTTTTATGATTTCTAGAAAAAGATTTTTAAAACAGATTTTGAAGAGGGAGCATGGTACAATGTACCATGCGGGCCCGAAGTCGATCGAGTACTGAAAGTTTCGAACATAGTGATTCGGAAGAAAGAAAATTTAGGCGCCAAATTAAAATTTAAAAAAAGTAAATTCCATTAACAAACTTGATCTAAAGTCATATTGAAATCTGATTTGAAATTTTATAATCCTGCTTACAATATCTTTCTCTAGAAATCATAAAAATTTTACTTAAATTCTAAATTCTTCATCATGATGTAATAATTACCAAAAATGGTTGTGTTCAAAATACTAATCTCAATTTTTCTATATAATTGACCTTTATGAATAATGAAACCTTTACGTTTCAAATTTCCACGATGTCACATCAAATTGTCAATGTTCTTGGAGGAAACTCTTTTTCTTTTCTTTTTTCGAAAATTTTATTATTGTGACTGAACTTCAACGCTCTACCTATTGGTAAGTCATTATATTTCGATGTTAAAAAATCATGTTTTAACACACTTTTTCTTTTTATGTAATTTCTTATATAATTCTTTTAATACATTTAACCATGGGTTTCTGATGAGGTTACTATGACTAGTGACGAAACGTCAAATTTTATTAAATACTATTTGGCCTGGAAGTATTGTTAATTTTTCTTCTATATAATGATCGAAGAGTTTTGTAAATTAATAATAATGATTAAAAATGGCTATTATAATGTTTATTATAATATACATATTCATATAAGAATAATGTACAAAAATGGTTATTATCTTATTACTGAAATAATATCTACAATTCAGTACAGTAATAATTGTTTGAATGAATTTGAAAGAAATAGGCGAAGTACAGAAAGTATATACACAGTAAACTTCCGTTTATTTTAAGGTCCTTGGCACGTACCCGGCCAATTATTTTAAAGCTGTAGGGGGCCCCACTCTTACCGCGATTCGGCACTTTATTTTTATCAACGACGCTCATTGGCTGCCCCGTTCTAGTATCGATACGCCGCCGGTAGCTACTTTTTCTAAGGTACTATATTAGATGGGAATATGCAAGCTGCCGTTTTGGTTCCCCGCGAAATTCAAAATAGCTAACTTGATATCGAATGTCTTCGTTATTTGCGTGGTCAACGTGCGTGTCGTCCTGTAGAAAAACGGGTTCCTAACCTTACTTTTTTCTGGATCTTATTTCGCTTTAACATACCAAAAAAATGCTCACAGGCAATTTAATTACATATAATCATAAACTTCAGACCCCAGATATTTAAATTATATTGTTTTAGTGATAAATAAGGGTGCTTACTTCGCATAATCTTGCATTAGAATTCGGTTTCTATTTATCGCGCCTACAATTTATAATCCATCTTTCTAGTCTTTCGCTTTGTCCTAGTGGAAAACGGTAAAGCTTAAAACCATCTTCGCTTCTGTTTTTACAAACTGGAGCACTACAGCAGACCATTTTTATTATGTTCTAAACTTAATTTTTAACTAAAGCACACGACATGCTTATCGCATTGTTTCCCGCAAACTGTCCAGGAACCAATATGGCTGTTGCATATTCCTGTCTAATATAGTACCCTACTTTTTCAAGCGAAAAGCGCGGGTGATTTGAAATCAATAATAAATACTATCAATAATAGTACTAATAAATACACTCAACATTCCTAGAACTGCTGGCCCACGCAGTTTCTCAGCGCGTAGGGCGAGAGACGGTTGCGACTCTCGCCTCGGAAGGCTCGAGTGCGCAAGTACTCTGTCGAGTACATATATTGGGCAATATTATAGAAAAGGTTCAGGCGAGTGGATATCCGGCTTATTGCGCAGTTGAAAAAGTCGCGGTCCGTTAGTCTGCATGCATGCGTGAGTGTTTTTCAAGTGTTTTTGTTGGCGTACGACAATTTGCCAACTAAAAATCAATATTATAGAATCAAAAAACGACGAAAATATTTCGCGGAAGAGTGAGTTTTGTGGCATGACATCGATTGGTGGAAATGTCAGCCGTTAGGGAGGTTAGCACATGGTACTTCAAGTGCATACGACTTTTTGGAGAAAATCTCCGAAACGTAAAGGTACGTTATAAAGCTTTCGATAGTAATATTTTTCAAGTGTTTTAAGTGTTTCGCGAAATACAATAAACTATACGAAATTTGAGGTGAAAGTACCAATGACGTGAAAAAATACTCAATGTAAACCAACGAGGGCGCTCTTCGGGTCTCTTTTTTTTTATTGGTCATTCACTGAGGCGGAGTTGAGTGTACAGGAACCGTGATGGGAGACGACGAAACTGCGCAATTTGAAATAAGTGCGTGCAGGGGGTTTAAAATAAGTGAACTTTAAAATAAGCGGTCTTTAAAATAAACGGAAGCACCAGCAGCGTCATTGGATATTCATCGCGCGCTTATTTGAAATCATCAAGTATTTATCTGTAAATAATACAATCAAATAATTATTTCACCTTGAACTCTAAAAGACTATTTTATGATCTAAAAAATAATTTTTATTACTTCCACAATGATAATTTATTATAAAAAATTCATTTAGACATGTAATAGTTTCAAAACAGCGCGCCATTTACAGCCAATGAGACTGCCGATACAGCGCATGCGCAGTGTAGTTGGGGACCCGAATTGGGAACACTGCGTGCCACGTCTGTGCCCCCACTCACTCCCACCGAGCTCGACTCGACAGGCACTGAAATGAAACGGTCCCGCGCTTTAACAAAGTGACATCCCACATCGTGATTTCAGAATCATGTGCGTCTTATTGAAAGTGAACATTTTTGTATAAAAATAATATATCTTTAATTAAGATTGAAAAGAAATCCATTTTATCATGAATAATTTGTGCAGAATAAACAACAAATCGATTCACAATTAAAAAATAAACTTGAAAAAAAACCTCACTTTTCGGCTCATTAGAGAAAAGAATAACACAACGAAAAAAGAGGGAGAAAAAGTCAACTAAAACCAACCTCTCACTTTTTCCTTTCTCCGCCCTTGTTATACAACGAGGGGACCGACATGTTTCGAGGCAAATTTAGACCTCATCAGGGATTATTTATAGGAAATAACTAAAGGTATGAAAAATTAATAAACCTGTAGAGAAAATATTTACAACAGTAATAATTAAAAAATTTTTAATGAAGATTTGATTAATGTAATCGAATATATGTATTGAGAAATTAATTGTTTAATAAAGAATAAATCTTTTTGTTATCTGGTCAAAGAAAATTACTGTATCCAGTTAATTACTCTTTCCCATATTTTGTTATATCTTGATAGGTCCCTTTTTAAATTAATAGCCTTGTTCCCCTCGCCCTTTATAAATAGCATTTCCATGAATTCTTTCTTTTTCTGATTTTTCTCATGATAAAGAATTTTAATATCATTCCTATTGAATTCACGACCGTGTGTAATTGTATGCTTATAAAGGACTGAGTGATATCTGGGACTTATGTAAAAATTATTTTCATGTTCATTTTTTTTAAGTCGAAGTGCCCTTTTTGTCTGCTCTATATAAACTGCATTGCATTTTTTGTCTAGTGTTTCATATCTATCCTTTCCCAATTTTACAATCATATTTTTCTTAAAAGGAACTCTATAAATAGTATGTAAACCCAATTTTTCCAACATTGACTTCAAAATCTTCGAGATTTTACCAAAATATGGAAGAACAACAGTATTAAATGTATTATAATCTGCTCTATCTACTTTGGTTTGATCATTGTTTTCATTTTTGATGTGATTTATTCTGTTATGCGCATGTTTTGTCATGAACACGAAAGGAAATAAATAAGGAAATAGGGAAAGAACTTGTTTACATAGTTCAATATTTTCTTTCATGGAAAACTGGATGTGCTAATTTAAGGGCTCTATCAATCAAATTTTTAATAGTTCCTATTTTATTTTGAATAGAGTGACTTGAGAGAAGGCTGGGTGTTCTTCCTGAACAAATAGGTTTCCTATACCAGTCAGTGGTAATATGCCTTTCATCAATTTTAATTAAAGTCATGTCAAGAAAATTTAATTTACCTTCAATTTCAACAGTAAATTGTAATCTTGGGTGTATACTATCAAACGCATTAAGAAGTGTGCTAACATTATATTTATGTACACTAAGTACTGAATCGTCTTCATATCTTGCATAAGAATCAATATTAAAATCAATTTTTTGAAAAACTTTATTCTCTAGATCTTCCATAACAACTTCAGCTAAATAGGAGACAACACTGATCCTATGGGAGTTCCAAACTTTTGTTTATAAAAATTATTATTAATTCTGAAAGACACTGAATGAAAAACATATTTTATAGCATCAGGAAATTCTTTTTTCGGAATTTTGGTATTAATTTTAATCAAATCGCAAGGTTTTTTATGGCATTTATAACTCTTTCATAAAGGACATTTGGAAACATAGCTATTACATCAAAAGAGACAAATATGTGATCAATAGGTACTAATTAATTATTATTAATTATTATTTAGAATTATAACTTGTCAATTAGTTTCAAAAAAGCAGGACTATTTTTAATTGATTTTTTTGAGATTACTATTGATTTTTTAATAACTTGAATCAATAATTCTTCCAATTTTCTAGTAGGAGAATCTACTGTTGAAATAACTGGGCTTAGAGGGTAGTCAGTTTTGTGAGCTTTAATGAGGAACATGGGCAAATTTTAAGGCATGTGAGTGTTTGTGATAATATACATATATAGACTGATATAAAATACATAAGTATTATTGAAAAATTCTTTAGTTTAATGAAATTCAAATATGTGCAAAATTTTAAAAATCAGTTGCAAAATGATTGAAGAATTTACAAAATAAAATAAAAAAATGCAGTCCTACCAACCCAAAAAAGTTGAAAAAATATTATTTTAAAACACTCATATTAATACCATTAAATGCGTAAGTTGATTTAGTGATATAGATAGTGCTTCTTAATAACAAATAGTTATTATTTTTGTTCGAAAACATAATATTAAGAGTTATTTTGTCAATTGTAAAATTTCAAAGAAATGCGGCAACGTTGCGGAATATATACAGCATCTTTACTTCCGTCGTAATCAGCTGTACTATTTGAAACGAATGAAACATGGAATCTGAAAGGTTTCGTGAAAAAGGCAGGTTCACGACAAAACGAAAGCTCGAGTGGAAAGAGCATATTCGGGAAGCAAATAACAGGAGAAAAATTGTAGTCAATGAGTTTGAATGTGAAAAAATTGAAAACCCAGAAGGTCGCTGAATAGTTGAGCTGTACAAATGTAGAAAAAACTCGTCCTTTATTCCAAAGTTATATTTACAGCATTTTTATAAGTATCGGTCTTGTAATGAATTTTTCATTCAAAATTTAAGTATTGTTTTTGTTATAAATTAAAAAAATTTTAAACATCGCACTTTAGTCTAAAGTTATATTTACGGAATTTCTATTACTATTGTTTTTGTTATGAATTTCAAATTAATAAATTAAGAATTTTTCGATTTTATGCCAAAATTATATTTAGAAAATTTTTATAAGTATTGGCGAGGGGTTAACAACTCGTGAAGTCAGGTGTACACCTTCGCTGAAGTTACCAGCGTGAAGTCACTTAAATTCACGTGTAGTCACTGAAATCACTTGAAGTCAGTGTACACTCCATCAGTCGAGTAATGAGCCCCTCGAGTATTGGTGTTGTTATAAATTTCAAATTAAAAATTTCATAATGGTTTTAGCTATAAATTTTTAATTAAAAATGAAAAAAATCGCACATTATTTCAAATTTATATTCACTGAATTTCTGCTGGTTGTTTGTTTAACTTGAGACCTCGAAATATCTCAAAAAGTACGCATCCTATGAAAAAAATATCCGTGATGAAAACTTTTCATTTTCAAGGGGGGAAAGCGACTTTGAGGGGTAAATTTGTTGAAAATCGCTGTTCGCCCTCGAAAATAAAAACTTTTCATTACAGATATTTTTTCATAGGATGCGTATTTTTTGAGATATTTCGATGTCTCAAGTTAAAAAAAACACCCAGTATAAGTATTGTTTTTGTTATAAGTTTCAAATTAAAATTTTTTAAATATTCCAATTTAATTTCAAAATTATTCTAACAGAATTTTTATGAGTATCAGTTTTGTTATAAATTTAAAATTTATAAAAATCTCACTTTTTTCAAAATTATATTTACAGAATTTTTATTAAGTATTGTTTTTGTTATAAATTTCTAAATATTCCAACATCATTCCGAATTTATATCAGGGTGGCCACAGGATGAGGGATTTTAATTTCCCGGGTTTTTCCCGGTTTTCCCGGGTACATTTCGAAAGTTTTCCCGGTTTTTTTAGTAACAGTTCTGACGTTTTTTCGGGATTTTCCTGCAAAATTCTTCATAATTTTTAGCAAATAAACTAATTTGGAAAAATTTAATCGTTTTAAACAAGGACAAAAAGAAGATTTTTCGAAGAATCGGTGCAACAAAATTCGAAGGTATTTGGTAAAATTTTATTCTTTCAATGTGTTGTGGCTTTCAGTACGTGAGTACACATACACGTAATTACTCTGTATAACTACACTGAAAAAGGCAAATTATCATAACAAAACAGTTTAACTTATTTATTCAGTCTCACCGTAGAAAATGAAAAAGTACATGTTTGTACTCGACATAATAATATCTTTCGCCACTGATGTTGCATAGAAGCCAATAACTACGCAATGATCACAAAGAAATCACAAATGAAACATGGAAAGTAAAAAAGTACATAATAATATTGTATCTCAAAATAAAAGTTTGTCTCGACACTACTGACGCGTAGCAGCATGAATAAGTCGACAATGATCACATATTAATCACAATGAGTATCAGGGTTCCGAGACTAGAAAAAAGTATTCTCATTGCCAGCACCCACGCAACTGAACTACTTGGCAAGTTCCTTTACTTGCTCTTAAATACTTGATGCCTGCTCGAATTATCCCTATAATAGAGTCTTCATTTTTTTCCCGGAGTTCGAACGAAATTCCCGGTTATTTCCCGGTTTTTCCCGGTTGTTCCGAATTCCCGGCTTTTTCCCGGTTTTCCCGGTTCTGTGGCCACCCTGTTATATCTATAGGATTTTTGTACGTATTGGTTTTGTTACAAATTTCAAATAAAAAATATAAGTATTGTAGATAGAAATATTGAAGAAATTAGGTGATGTTAAATCCTTCTTATGTTTAACGTCTGGGAATATATAAGACGAGAGTGGTGACAAAAGTCAAAATGACTGCTTCCAGACAACAATAGTGTAAATTTATTTTGTCAAGGCCATAAAACGAAACTAAATCGTATATCGTTTCGAAACATTTACCAGTTTCCTCATCAGATTAAAGACTTATCTAAAATATGAATACAAATCAATAGTAATAATAATAAATTGATATAACAAGACAATAGAAGCTCTAAAAAATTAAAAATTATCTTACCATTGAACCCTTACGAAAAATGAGTACTGGAAAAACCGTGTAGTCAAGTGAGTACTGGCATGAGTACACAGATTCCAGTACTAATTTCGCGCAGTAAGTGGTTGGGAGTGCTGGTATGAGTACTGGTATGAGTACTGGTGTGAGTACTGGAATGAGTACTGGTATGAGTACTGGAATGAGGACTGGTGCGAGTACTGGTGTGAGTGCTGGTTTGAGTACTTCGCCCTCAGATATTTATTCCTTGCACTCTTTTATATCCCAGTTTTCAAATCAAGGAATTTCTTACACACACACACACACACACGCTCATATATATATATATATATATATATAATTATTTATTTATATTACCTAAAATTGTAAATTTTAGGAATTGGGATAACATTTTAAAAACTCTGGATATTAGATTGGGTAGCAAGTACAATTCCTGAGTACTAAATGTATTGCATATTTTAATTCTTACAATGCAAACCAGTACCCAGGTCTCGTAACACCACCTGTTTTACCCTCTTCCACGGGAAAATATCAAGCATGTACCTGAAGCTCCGAACGTTCAAATGAACGAAATATTTTTTCCCATTTCTATTTCACCCATTAATATTGTTCCAATTGCAATTTAAAATATGCATTATAATTCAGTTTCAATAATAAATTATTTCCAATATAAATAAACAAACATTTGAACCTTTTTTCTGGTTAACAAAGTCGTCAGTAAAAAATTTCGTTCATTTGAACGTTCAGAACTTCAAGCACATATATCAACCGCATATCGCATAGCGAAGCTCAACATTCAAGAAACTCGAAAGTTTCTTTTTTACAATTGGACTGAAATTAAAAGAAGGTCCAAAACAAAGGAAAATTGCTTTTCGGCAACATTCAATCTATACAATAATTAATCTCTTTTGGTTGAGGATTTAATTATTTCGTTGAAATTTAACGCCTTTTTTGATTGAATTTAACTGTTTTTGACGTAATATTCAAATTATATTCTGTTGAAATATCAATGCATCTTCTAAATTGGAAATTCGTTTTTTTGGTTGATGATTGGTTGATGATTGAAAATACTACAATTTGGATGAATATTAATTGTTTTCGTTCAAACTTTAACTACATTAAAATTCGTCTTTTTTTATACATAAAATTCTTCATGGGAAAGTTCTCTACAAGTTGTATAACTTTTCAGTAACATTTTCCCAAGCCCATAGAAGTTATTACGAAAACCCCGAACCGTGATTTTTTCCCATGTATGGGTAAAAAGTCCTTAAATTGTGAAGTCAATTGTAATAAATAAATTGCTTCAAGAAATAGCCAACACGATGGATTTCTCGTTTGCAAAGTACATTTGTACCTTAAAATTGCTTGCTTTTAGCGTCAAGATGAGACTTAATCATGAAAAGTTATCATCTGATATTTATTTATCATTTTTCTGAACCGATTACATAAATAAATATCTAGTATCGGCATTTATAGTGATTTCAAGAAATGAAAATTTGTCTTTCCATACTTTTTGCTCATTTTTTAAGCAAATTATATAAACAAATTTCGATTATCGACATTAACTAGGAAAAGCATCACTCATTTTTACTAATTGCATTCACTAGGGTGGTCCAAAAAACGCTTTTGACCCTAGAGGGCAAGGCCCATCCCCAAAAAGTTTCCATTTCCGGAGAAAGGAAATCGGCAATTTTTTTTTCGAAAATCGAATATTAACACGTGCCACCGGGCACTTCAAAATCCCATTTAATTAACATGGGGAAATTTTGGATTTTCGAAAAATACAACTCATACTTCAGGCTTTGATCGAAACGTGCCAAGTTCTTTAGGGATTGAAGAGGAGTACCT
>CAKNWT010255775.1:0-11572 GCA_932066315.1 Andricus coriarius | reverse complement strand
CCCAGCGAAATCCTGCGGTTGTCCTTATGACAAACTTTTATATATATATACCTATTTTTTACCATCTTGTCTCTTGTGTAGTTTTTTTCAAAAATTGAATTTTTTATTTGCAATGCTATTTGCTACGAATAAAACAAAAACCATACATTTTATCAAAAAGTGATTCATAAGAAATTTGTCGATGCTTATTATATACACAATTTTTGTTTCTTTATTATTTTTCATAAATGGTATAGTTTGACCGCAAAATGGAATTTTTGATTTTTCATTATTTTTTGGTGCCATCAAAATTTGAATTTTTGATTTTTCACAAAATTGAAAAATTGGTATAACAATATTGTAAGGTGTTAAAAAAGCAACAATCTTCCCCTATAGGCTTTTTTCATATCGTGCGTTTTTTGGCCTAAAATGTTCATTTCCATTTGTTTTTTGGAATGTTGTAAATGCTATAACTCCGGTAACTTTTTTTCTATCAAAAAACGTCATGAGAATATTTTGTTAGCCTCTTTGAGTACTATTAATATCCTTCCATAGAATTTTTAGTATTGACATTCAAAATGTGCTCACATTTTGAATTTTTATTCAAAATGACTGGCTTACAAACTTGACCTTCATTTTAGGATACTTACAGAGTATTCCAAAGTCCAATCAAATCTGTCAATTCTTTCGAAAGTTATCGTGCTGACCAAGTAAAAATCTGCATGCACACCCGCCCACATACATACATGCATACAGACAGTCAGACACATTTGCCAAAACCTGTTTTTGGGGTTCAGAAGGTCTCAAAACGCGGACATTTGACAAAAACCCGGGGGGGGGGGGCGGTCAAATTTTACACAAATATAATACCTTCTCTGATGAGAATGTAAAAAAATTTTTGTTTTTAAACATTTTATTGCAACTTGTGTCGTTTTTCCGTATATTTAATTTGTTTATTGTTGATGTTATTTCCTACGATTGGAACCAAAAATACGAATCCTAGCGTACAGTGGTTCTAAGAAGATGTGCATAACAAACGTTTATACAAAATTTGTAGATCTTTTTTGGTTGAACAACTTTTATCTATAAATTTTGTTTTTTTTCGTCTCTTGTGTGGTTTTTTCACAACTTTTATTTTTTTTATATTTAATGCGATTTTTTACGATTAAAAGAAAAACTACGCCTCTTTAAACAAATTGTTTATGGCAAATTTGTATAGCTCGGTTTTTTGTACGCAACTTTTGTCTATTAATTTTTTTCATCGCTTGTGTCGTTTGTCCAAAAATTTAATTCTGTTATTTTTTATTTTATTTTCTAAGATTAAAACAAAAACTACGCATTCTATCAAAAAGTATTTTATAATGTATTCGTAGATCTTTTTTGAATGCACAATTTTGGTCTAGTCATCTTTTTACATACCTTGCGTCGTTTTTCCAAAGATTTAATTTTTCTATTTTTAATCACATTTTTTACGAATAAAACAAAAACTACGCATCCTATCTAAAAGCGATCCATAACAAATTTGTAGATCTTTCTTATATGCACAATTTTTGTCTCTTCATCTGATTTCATATCTTTCATATTTTGATCGCAAAATCGAATTTTTGATTTTTAATTATCTTTTGTGCGATCAAAATTTGAAATTTTGATTTTTCAAAAAATTCAAAAAGGCGTTATGCCAGTATTGTAGGGTGTTCAAAAAGCAACGTTTCTCATCTTGACTTTTTTTCATATCGTGCGTTTTTTGACTTGAAATGTTCATTTTCGTTTGTTTTCTGGAATTTTGTAAATGCTATAAATCCAGTAATTTGTATCTTATCAAAAAAGGTCATGAAGATAAATTGTTTCTTTTTTTGAGTACTACAAATATCCGTACATAGAATTCTCATATCTTAAAAAACTGGTCTCAAAAATTTTAAAAATGCGCTCTATTTTTGAATTTGTATACAAAATGGCTGGCTAACGAACTTGACCTTCATTTTAGGACACTTGAAGAGTATACCATAGCCCAATCCAATCTGCCAATTCTTTCGAAAGGTATCGTGCTGACAGACTAAAAATCTACATACATACACATAAACACAAATATACACAGCCAGACAGAAACATTCAGGAAAACGTGTTTTTCGGGTTTGGAAGGTCTCAAAACGTTATCATTTGAAAAAAAGAGGGGGGGGGCAAAAATTTTACAAAAATATAATACCTTCTCTGAAAAGGAATGTAAAAAACAACAAATATGATACAAGAAAAATAAAGGCAAATAAAATGTCTCTATTAATATTTTTTATGATGTTGTAAGAGAAGAGTTCTATCATATAACAGTTCTAAAACGATGGAATCTGAAAAAGAAATTTGATTATGTATATCTATTATGTTGAAATTAAAATAAATTATTACAATTTTTCTGAAACGTCGTTATGAAACCTTATAGTACAAACCTCTTCTGGTTTAAAGAAATGTTTTTGACGTCATTTGTATCTAGAAGAAATTCTGTATTTTTTCACATTAAAAAAAAGTATTTTACAATAGTATTATTACCATTAAATGTACTAATATAAAATCATCAAGTTTTAATGATTTTTATTTATTGGTAATCTGGACTAAAATTTTTCTTTGTTTTGAGAGATAAGTTTGTTTTTTAATGGTTGCATTTTTTTAATTGCAACGATTTCTGATTACAGCTATCAGAAATTTAGGTCAGAAATCATGAAGGTACATCAGCATTTCATATTATACAATGTGTAGTTTTACTTCATTTTCTGTGAATTTGTTTGAAAATGATTAATATCTAATTATAAAGAACTCAAAGTAATAATACGAAAATTGTGACGATGGAAAGTTGTGCCGTGACAGATTAGCCCGTTTATTTATTTTTAAAATGGGAAAAGATCAATTTGGCGCCTTGAAAACCTTTGTGACATTTTTGCCCGTGAGTTTTGTTTGGAACTTTTTTCCGCGACAAATATTTTTTTGACGTTTATGCCCGTGAGTTTCTGTTTTGACAATTTTGCGCGTTGAAAACCTTTGTGACATTTTTGCACGTGAGTTTTGTTTGGAACATTTTTACGCGTGGAATATTTTTTTGACATTTTTGCTCGTAACAAAACTATGGGACGTTTTAGCTCCCGGCGTGTCAGATATCAGTTCTGAATAAATAGACAAAATAGTCTGTTTGCAATTGCGGTTAAATTGCGGACAACCTACGCCTCGGTGCCTGACGGTGGAGTGAGAGAAGCAGAAAAAATCTCGTGAACGAAGCAACATCAAGACATACTTTTTTTTAATTTGGGCTAACTATTTGCGCTGATTAACAATCCTAGTCACAAGTTCGCAAATGGCACATCTAATGCATCAAATGTACGGATTTTCTATTACTTTCACTAATTACACAATTCCTGAAGTAATTTTCTCATTGAATATGAACTGTATTTCATTGTTTTCAAGTTTCTTAAATCATGTTTGAAAAATGTGTATAAAATAAAAAATTGATTGTCAGTTAAACGCAAGTCGTAACTGATTATAAAAAATTGAGAAGTAAAGGAAAGAACATATAGAAAATGATTGAAAGTATTTCCTTGTACGCACGGCGTATTTAGTTAATACAATGGGTATAAAGATACGAGGATAAGAACAAATTTATATAATGCCTAATTTAAGCTTGTTTCTGGCAAGCTCAAATTCGTCTTCGCCTGTTTTTTCCAATGTAACTTCCAAGATTGTGTAACCAGTAAAACTAAAAAAAAATATCCCTAAATTTGAAGTATTAGATGTATCATTTGCGAACTTTTGATGTAGGATTGATAATCAGCGCAAAAAGTTGTCCCAAATTAAAAAAAGTGTCCCAATATGTTGCCTCGTTCACGAGATTTTTGCAGCTGACGCATTTTCAAGACGCCTCCCACTCCGCCTTCAGGCACTGAACCGCACGTTTTCCGTAAATTAACCGCAATTGCCAATATTTAATTCATCAATGAAAACGTTGACAATTTTATTGCAATTATTTAAAGTCTTCAACTACATTTTTCTTTAAATGTGAGCTCTCTATCTTGAAAATTACAGCTGCAATAATTGTTATAAAAAAATGGTCTCTTCTCCTAAATATCGTGGAGAAAATCACTTTTTTTTATTCACTTAGAACTGATGACTGTCCATGGACTAAAACTGCCATTTTGAAAATTCGAGTAGTGTTCTAAATATTACAAATGTTTCTGATCAAAATTCTAGACTTGCAATGCCTTTAAACATTTTGTTGTTGAAAAATCAGAACACGATAAAACAGACAATCTCTGAACAATAATCAAATTTTCTGCCAAAGTATTTACTATCTCCAGCTTAATTTTTGCATAAAATTTCAGTTTACAAAAGTACATATTTTCACACTTTTTAAAGGATGTGCGTGAATCATCCACAATTGGAAATTGGCCAATTTTCCCGGTTTTTATTTTTTGCGAATTTGCTATTGCGAATTTGCTATTGAAAGCATACTGGCCTTCAGTCCGGGCGTCAAAATCGGCGAGTAAAATAAGGGGGGGGGGGGCTGGCGTGATTTTTCAAAATAATCAGATTTTCTCAAATTCCTCATAATGCACTCATAAGCACCACAAAAGATGTTTGCAGTCCGCCCGGAAGAATGTCAAATGCGTTTATATGATCCACAAAAATATTTTCCACATCTGTGAAATTTTCCAAGATATGGAGGTCATAACATGTTGCAAAGTGATGACCTACACAGTAAAAAGTTTGTAATCCGCGGTGATGAAAGGCTTTTCGTAGGGGATTTCAAATGCGCTCATATGCACTATAACAGTTTTCTGCATATCTTGAAAATTTCCCAAGATATGCAGGTCACAACATTTTTCAAAGTGATGGCCAGCAAAATAAACAGTTTGTAGGCAGCCGTGATGAAGGCATTTTCGTAGGAGATTACACATGTACTCATATGCGCTACAAAAATGTTCTGTATATCTTGAAAATTGCCCATGATATGGAGGTCATTAAATTTGCAAACTGATGACCTACAAAATAAAAAGTTTGAAATCCACAGTGATGAAGGGATTATCGTAGATGATTTCAAATGCGCTCATATGCGCGATAAAAATTTTCTGAATATCTTTAAAATAGCACAAAATATGGAGGTCAGAACATTTTGCAAAGTGATGACCAGCAACATAAAAGGTTTTTAGGCTGCAGTGATGAACGGATTTTAGTTGGGGATTTCAAATTGCGCTCGTATAAGCCATAAAAATTTTCTGTATATCTTGAAAATCGCCCAAGATATGGAGGTCACCAAATATTGCAAACTGATGACCAACAAAGTAAAAAGTTTGTAGGCTGCAATAATAAAGAGATTTTAGTTGGGGGTTCCTAATGCGCTCATATAAGCCATAGAATTTTCCTGCATATCTTGGAAATTGCCCAAGATATAGTGGTCGCAATATTTTGCAAAGTGATGACCAACAAATTGAAAAGTTTTTAATCCGCAGTGATGAAGGGATATTAGTTGGGGATTTCAAATTGCGCTCATATAAGTCATAAAATTTTTTTGCATATCTTGAAAATCGCCAAAGATATAGTGTTCACAATATTTTTCAAAGTGATGACCAACAAATTAAAAAGTTTTTAATTCGCAGTGATAAAGGGTTTTTAGTTGGGCATTTCAAATCCGCTCATATAAGCGATAAGAATTTTCCGCGATGCTTGAAAACTGCCCAAGATAAGAAGGTCACAACATTTCGCAAAGTGATTTCCAACAAAATAAATAGATTTTAATCGGCAGTCGTGAAGGACTTCTCGTAGGGAATTTTAAATGCGGTCATACGCGTCACAACATTTTTCTGCATATTTTCAAAATTGCCTAAAATATGAAGGTCACAAAATTTTTCAAATATGATGACCAACAAAATAAAAAGTTTGTAATCCGAAGTGCTGAAGGGATTATCGGAGAGGATTTCAAATGCGCTGATATGCGCGGTGAAAATTTTCTGCATATCTTGAAAATTGCCCATGACATAGAGGTCACAATATTTTGCAAAGAGATGACAAATTAAAGAGCTTTGAATCCGCAGTGATGAAGGGATTTTCGTCAAGGATTGAAAATGCGCTCATATGCGCTTTGAAAATTTTCTGCATATTTCGAAAATTGCGCAAGATATGGAGGTCACAACATTTTGCAAAGTGATGACCAGCAAAATAAAAAGTTTTTAGGCTGCAGTGATGAAGGCATTTTCGTAGTGAATTTCAAATGCACTCATACGCGTCACGAAAATTTTCTGCATATCTTGAAAATCATCCAAGATATGGAGGTCACAAAATTTTGAAAATTGATGACCAACCAAATAAACAGTTTGTAATCCGAAGTTCTGAAGCGATTATCGGAGAGGATTTCAAATGCGCTCATATGCGCGGTAAAAATTTTCTGCATATCTTGGAAAATGCCAATGATATGGAATTCAGTCAAAGCTTGTAATCTGCAGCGATGAAGGGATTATCGTAGACGATTTCAAATGCGCTCATATGCCCGATAAAATTTTTCTGCATATCTTGAAAATTGCCTAAGATATGGTTGGCACAATATTTTGCAAAGTGATGACCAACAAAGTTAAAAGTTTTTAATTCGCAGTAATGAAGGACTTTTCGTCATGGATTGCAAATACGCTCATATGCGCTATAAAAATTTTCTGCATATCTTGGAAATTGCCCAAGATATGGACGTCACAACATTTTGGAAAGTGATGACCAGCAAACTAAACAGTTTTTAGGCTGCAGTGGTGAAGGGATTTTAGTTGGGGATTTGAAATGCGCTCATATAACCCCTGAAAATTGTCTGTGCATCTTGAAAATTGCCCAAGCTAAGATGGTCACAAACATTTTGCAAAGTGATTACCAATAAAATAAAAAGATTTCAATCCGCAGTGATGAAGACATTATCTTAGGGAATTTCAAATGCGCTCATACGCATCACAAAAATTTTCTGCATATCTTGAGAATCGCCCAAGATATAGTGTTCACAATATTTTGCAAAGTGCTGACCACCAAAATAAAAAGTTTTTGGGCTGCACTGATGAAGGGCTTTTAGTTGGGGATTTCAAATACGCTCATATAAACTATACAAATTTTCTGCGTGTCTTGAAAATTGCCCAAGATAAGAAGGTCACAATATTTTGCAAAGTGATGACCAACAAAATAAATTTTGTTGAATCCGCAGTGCTAAAGGTATTTTCGTAGGGGATTTCAAATGCGCTCATATGCACCGCGTAATTTTTCTGCATATGTTGAAAATTTCGCAAGATATGGAGGTCACAACATTTTTCAAAGTGATGAGCAACAAAATAAAAGTTTTCCGTGGAACGTAAAGGCGGGCTTGTTGGATAGGACTTCAAGTGCGCTCATATACACCGTTTTCAAAACTAACAAAAAGCCATGATCAACCCCCTCATAAGGACTTACCATCGATCCACCCCACGCTGATAACACCTAATGACTTGAGTTGCAATATAAAAGTTGATAATAAGCTTTTCGGGTAGGATTACAAATGCGCTCATGTGCGCCACCAAACAACTTTAATTGCGATATATAAATGTTGATAAAGGGCTTTTCGGGTAGGATTTTAAATGCGTAATAATGCACCACTTTCACAATTAACAAAAGAACATTATCAACCCCTCATAACGACTTACCATCGATCCACCCACGCTAATATCGCCGAATAACTTTAATTGCAATATAAAGGTAGATAAAGGGCTTTTCGGATGATATTTTAAATGCGCTTATAAGCGCCCTTTTCGAAATTAACAAAAAGCCATAATGAACCCCCTCATTACAACTTCTCGTCGATCCACCCCGCGCTGATAACACTTAATAACTTCATTTGCAATAGAAAAGTTGATAAAGGGCTTTTTGGATAGGATTTCAATGTGCTCATATGCGCGACTTTTAAAATTCACAAAAAGCCATAATCCTCCCCGTCATAACGACTCACCATCGATGGACGCCACGCTAAAAATATTTAATGACTTGAGTTGCAATATAATAGTTGTTAATAGGTTTTTCGGATAGGATTTCAATTGAGCTTATATGCGCCACTTTCAAAATTAAGAAAAAACCATAATCAACCCCCTCGTTACCACCTCTCATATATTTCTACTCAATACTAAATACTTGACAATATCTTTACAAGAAATGTTATGCCACAGTTTATAAAGAAAATTTCAATCAATACCAAAATGACAATGTACAAAATTCTCTCTCTTTTCAATTTCGATTCCTAGGTCTTGTCGATTTTTTCTCTTGTGTAACTCTACTCTAAAAAAAACCTACTTATGCTCGGGCAAATTTTAAGCCGCAAGTTATAGAGATAATTTGATTAAATATCAAAATATGAATTTTAAAAATTCGCTCTATTTACATTTCGCTTCCTGCAGAGTCTTTTGTGAACTCCAAGAATATATAAAAAATTAAACTCAAGAAAATTTGAAAAAGCTGCGACAAAGTTTTGTTTTTAATTCTTCTTTAGCTAGGCTCAAAAATTATATTTAAATAAAATTCTAAATCAATTATATTTACATTATATCATAAAGTATTTGAGATCCAATAATGTATGTAAGGACAATAATTATGATGAAAATAAAACTATATTAGAGAAAATATAAGGTTACAAAAATTTCAAATGTATTGGAATATATAAGCTGAATTAAATATGTTTCAAATTAATAAATAGTCTTTTTCAATCCCAGCACATTTTAATTTATAGTTCTAACTGTAACATTTTTAACATCTAGGAAAAAAAAGTCAATTTTCTTTCTTATCCATGTCAATCCATTCCTATCTCTTCTTTAAACCTTTATATGGCCAATTACTTGCATCTGATGCTATCAGCGTGAGGGTTGGCGATGATTAGACGGAATGAGAAAGTTGAATATGGTTATTTGTTAATTTTGAAAGTAGCGCATATGAGCGCATTTGAAATACTGCGCACTTTCATATTGCAATTAAAGTTATTTGGTGATATCAGCGTGTGGTTGATCGACGAGAAGTGGTAATTATGGGGTTTTGTTGATTTTAAAAAAGGCGCATATGAGCGCATTTTAAATCCTACCCGAAAAGCCATTTATGAATTTTTATATTGCAATTAAAGGTATTTGGTTATGTTAGCCTGAAGTGGATCGATGGTAAGTGTTGTGAGGGGTTGATTATGGCTTTTTGCTAATCTTGAAAACTGCGCATATGAGTGCAATCGAAATCCCATCTGAAAATCCAATTGTCAACTTTCATATAGCAATCAAAGTTATTAAGTGTTATCAGCGTGGGGTGGATTGACGAGAAGTTATAATGAGGGTGTTGATTATGGAATTTTGTTAATTTTGAAAAAAGCGCATATGAGCGAATTTGAAATCCTATCCAAAAAGCCCTTTATCAACATTTATATTGGGAATGAAAACATCCACCGCGCCAAAAGGGGCGATGCGGTGTCATATAAAAATGGCCGCGGAAGCCATATGGATGATATGGTGTAGTAGCAATAATTTAATAAAAAAGTATGTTTAGGTTTAGAAAATGGTATTTTTGGACTTAGATAACTTGTGTAGTTACGCAACAGGTACACCTGCATCCAGAAATATTATTGACGGCCAAAATATTCTTAATTTTAGTATGATTGTAATGTGCTAAGCTACCATAAAAACTCTCTGAACAGCTGAAATATATTTATTGTGCCTCCAAAGCAGTGCTTTGACTTCAGAACTTTACGAAATAACAGGAAGGGTAATAATTAAGAGTGGCATATTTTTATTTATTTTTCCTATTTGAACATTAAAAGGCCTAGGTATAGCGTCACGCTTGAGAGATAATTTCTTTTCGTCTAGCTCTGTGAAACAGTAAAAACATTAGTTCACAACGCTTACATTTTCATTAAATAATAGCATTAAGTATTATTTATTCAATTATATTTAGTATAACAACCTGGAAACCAGTAATAATTTTAAGTAAAATGCAAGAAGCAGACAAGTAAATTCTTGACTTTATAATCTTTCACATTTAAATTTCTCAACCACTCACTGTGTTTATATACAACTTCGATTTTTCCAAATAAGTTTCGCCTTTTTATTTTAACACTTCTAAGCGTTGGCACTATATGGAAACTTAAATTGAGGTTTTTATTCTCTTTGGAGTCACAACCACTGACGCAGCAGCCTCCGAAACTTGTTGATTTTCGATATTGACGCGTAAATTCCATTACTGGAGCAAATGATTATGAGCTAGAAAGTATTTTTTTCATCAGAGCTACTTATTACAACACTTATTTATTCTGTTGGGCGATCATTACAGCTAAACGCAATGTTTTTGCTCGTTTTCGTGATGTTTTACGTGCATTTCATATGTCATCGACGGCCATATTGGTTAGTTCGCGTAGGGGCCGACAGTGTCGCATAGCATGTTTGAATCCCCAATTGCGCTTAAAGTTATTTGGTGATATCAGCGTGGGGTAGATCGATGATAAGTGGTAATGAGGGGGTTGATAATATTTTTCTGTTAATTTTGAAAGAAGCTCTTATGAGCCCATTTAAACTCCTATAAAAAAGCCCTTTATCAACTTTTATATGGCTTATAAAGTTATTTGGTGATATCACCGTGGGGTGGATTGATGACAAGTGGCAATGAGTGGATCGATTGTGGTTCTTTGTTAATGTTGAAAGTGGCGCATATAAGCGCATTTCAAATCCCACCCGAAAAGTCCATTATCAATTTTTATTTTTCAATTCAAGTTATTAGGTGATTTCAACATGGGGTGGGTCAATGATATGTGGTGATGAGGGAGTAAATTACGGCTTTTTGTCAGTGGGGTTTACCCATGCGTCGCGCACGGCCGTTTGTACGTTATTTTCTACTCTAATTCATCTTCTAGTGTCCTTGTACGTTCTTGAATTAATTTCTTTATCACAAATTGTTATTTATGTATATATATAATTAAAAAATAAGGTTAAACAACCACCGCAGGGTCTCACTGGGAGCAACTGTCATCTAAAAAAAAATGACACCGGCTCCCAGTAGGACCACGGAAAGTCCCATTCATGGCCACGTCTCACAACCGTGAGATGGGTGGTCACAGGACACGATGAAATCAAAACGACAGGCCGGCCAAACCCTCGTGTGTTTTGAGGACACGAAGCGACCCAAGGATGACAGCTTTCTGCATCCATTGCGCAAGTGCCTTGGCATATTTTTGGCACGCGGGTATGGCTTTAAGGTTACTAACCAGTGATAGCTTCGCACCTCCAAGAGCGCCTATCACAAGGACAACTACTTGTACCGAATATTTTGGGCACAGCTTTTGCAGCTCCCTTTTAAGGTCTTGATACCTCTCCTCCTTTTCTTTCTCCTTGGCAGTGATGTTGTATTCAGACGGTGCGGAGAATGCGATCACGAATATAGTTCGTTTCTCGAAGTCTTGGAGAACAATGTCAGGCCTCGAGTGTGCAACGGAGACTGCTGTCCGAAAATCGTAGTTCCAGAAAATTTGGCACTTCTCGTTTTGGACAATTGACTTTATCTCCCTCGGAGCGTTCGGCAGGGCAGGGTCGCGACCAACACCGTAAGA
>CAKNWT010255772.1:0-15513 GCA_932066315.1 Andricus coriarius | reverse complement strand
ATGCTTTTCCACCTAAATTCTTCAATTATACGTGCATTTGTAGTACAAAAAAGGCTTCTAACTAGTGCAGTGTGAATTGAAGCTTAAAAAAATTTTACCAAAAAAGTTCCTCGCGAAATTGGGAAAAAAATTAAATACCAAAATTTATTCCTTTTTGTTTTTACATAAGCATTGTAAAATTCAAACGTTTTTTTATACTCTTCCTTTGACGGGTTTCAGGGGTACGTTGTCTTTACATCTTTTACAATTTTACTTAACTTAAGTATTAACCTCCTAGCTATTAACTGCTATTATCTAGCAAGTGTTCGAGACCTTCCAGGGCTTCCATTTCCTCTTACCATTACTCTTCAAGCTTTTCCAAGTCAAGCAACACTAATTTTCCTTATACATATTTCAATTTTGGTTTTCTTCTCCCCCATGCATTCTCTCTCCCCTTTCATACGCACATACCCTACACATTTTTATTTCTGTACTCATCGAATATTTAAAATCATTCATGCCTTCTCCCATTCTGAAACGTATCATCCTGGACCAACTGCACTCGTTTTTCAATTTCCCTAGATATTCTGGGACCCCTTCCATCTTGACGAGTCTATAACGTTTATTACATTTTGACTCCATAATCTTTTCCCACCTCTTCTTTTCTCCTTCTTACTCATTTCCTCCTATAATAATTGCCACCTCCTCTCCTCGTCACATATTTTCCATTCCCTTCTAACTTGCTATCTCTCCTCCTCCCTTCTTCAATGTCCCGTGTTACCTCTTCTCTCTCTCTCTCTATTTAGTATTTCCTGCAGGCATACCTGTGATACTTTACTACCCTTACCACTCTTAAGTTTCTCTTCGGAATACCAGACCCTTTTCCTCGGCCTTATTAACAATTTCTATCTCCCTGTTTGTTCTGTCAACATATAACCTGGGCGGTTCCAGCTCACTTCCATAACCCATCTCAGAAATCTCTCTTGCGTATTTTCTACCTTTTTGTACTCCTTCCACCCCAAAATTTTCACTCCATAGCACATCACTGACCATAATAGTGAATCAAACAGCCATACTCTCATCTTCTAGTCCCAAATTTATAGGGCCACTTACTCTTTTTTTAATAATTTTTTTCTACTTAAGCAAATTGCATCAAATTTTTTGAATGTGTTATAGAATCCAATTTACGATTTTTCTCTGAATTTGATAAACCTAATTTGAGTCGTTTATTTTTTTTTAACAGTTATAGTGAAAAATGTGGTGTCCCACATTAATAGGGCCATTTGAAAAAAAAATTCAATTTTACGAAAAATTTCTTTATTTAACTATTTAAAGCTTTTTTAACCAATAATTATTCAAGTTATTGAAGCTTTACTTACAAAAAATAGTAGTGAATTGCGTTTCCGTCGTTCTGGTATACCATTTTCATTCGTTTTGGCACTGTATCATTGAGAATTTTGAGACTTCTTGCTCTGATGTTGTCCCACGCTGACTTTACCGCTTCCTAAAGCGCTGCGACCGTAGCGTACTGCTGGGCGTTTTCATAAAAATCGCGAACCATCATGTCCCAAACATTTTCAATTGGATTAAGGTCCGGAGAAATGGCAGGCCACTCAAGTACGGGAATCTTCGACTCGGCTAACCAATTCTTGATTGACTTGCTGGCGTGTATTGACGCATTGTCTTGTTGAAAGGTCAACCGAGCAGAGCGGAATCGTCGAATGTAAGGCTTGTGATGTCCTTCAAGCACTGCCTGATAATCTTTGCTGTCCATTTTATGGGTAACAAAAGCCAAGCTAACTTCCTCGAAACCGCTGTTGCTGCCCGTACCATGACGGATCCGCCACCAAAGTTTCGGGTGGTAAAAAACGAGGTTCTTGTCGAATATCACGCCAACTTGCGAGGAAATGCAGAAAGCGCCAAAGCTAAAGCCTCATCACATGTAGGCAAAAAAAACATGCTGACAAAAAAAAAAAGTTTAATTTGGATGATCTAGATGGATTACGATACTATTGGCGTTATCTTCGACAAGAACCTCGTTTTTTCCCATTCTAAACTTTGGTGGCGGATCCGTCATGGTATGGGCAGCAACAGCGGTTTCGGGAAAGTTAGCTTGGCTTTTGTTACCTATAAAATGGACAGCAAGGATTATCCAGCAGTGCTTGAAGGACATCTCAAGCCCTACACTCGACGATTCCACTCTGCTCGGTTGACATTTCAACAAGACAACGCCCCAATTCACGCCAGCAAGTCAACCAAGAATTGTTTAGCCGATGCGAAGATTCCAGTACTTGAGTGGTTTGCAGTTTCTCCGGACCTTAATCCGATTGAAAATGTTTGGGGCATGATGGTTCGCGGTGTTTATGACAACGCCAAGCAGTATGCGACGGTTGCAGAGCTCAAAGAAGGGGTTAAGTCACCGTGGGACAACATTAGCGCAAGAAGTCTAAAAAATCTTAATGATTCAATGCCAAAACGAATGAAAATGGTATTCAAGAACGACGGAAGCGCAATTGACTACTAATTTTTTGTAAATAAAGCTTCAATTTCTCAAATATTTATTGGTTCAAATAACTTCAAATAACTTGAATAAAGCAATTTATTCGAAAAATTGAATTTTTTTCAACTGGCCCGATTAATGTGGGACACCACTTTTTTCACTATAACTGTTAAAAAAACGAACAACTCAAATAAGGCTTATCAAATTTAGAGAAAATTCGTCACTTTGATTCTATAACACACTCAAAAAATTTGATGCAATTTTCTATAGTAGAAAAAAAATTATTCAAAAAAAGGTAGGTGGCCCTATAAATTTGGGACACACTGTATGCATATCACCATATCATACATAATAATTAATAAAGTGTTTCAATTCTTTACGGCGAATTGACATTGTTTATACAAAATTGAACTTTTTATTCGGACTCGTTACATTTTCTGGCGATCCTGCCACGATATCTGCAAACGATCAAGTTTCTACGGAAATTTAAAAAAAAAAATCAAACTGCCCTAGTTTGGACGAACCGGCAATTCGAAAAAAGTGAAAATACGAACTCCGGATCGTATCTACAAATATCAATTTGATAAATGGTTAGTAAGTTCTTCTGGTAAAATAAGCAGTGGAACTAACACTAAGTCAACTCTATTCTATAGAAACCAGAAGCAACGAGGAAACCTGCAATTTAAAATTTGGGAACGTCAATCATCGCACCATGCAGAGCTACATCCATGGACATCATTTTTCAGGGCTACATCTACGGACATCATCCTGCCGAGCAGCAACGACAATAAAAGTAAGCAACTTAGACGTAAGATATTATTCCTGGCAAAACTACTCTCACAGAATAAGTCTCATTGACCGTCGTTTTTGGGGGCTAATTGTTATGACAATTTTTGTTGAGCATCGTTGAGATAGTTATATTAGCAAGATTGCGCAAGTGAGGGTCAAAATCTACCAAAAGGATAATTTTTAAACTGGCGTTTCTCAAGTATGGAGAAAGACAGTAGAAATTCCCGTCAATAACTGATGAATATGACGAAACTGACTCAGACGAGCTTATCTTTTTGATCAATAATCCTTTCTTAACTGTTATAGCTTCACCAATAAATTCCCCAAATCCATCTGTATGAAATTCCATGGAAAAATTCACCAATAAGAAAACAGATCCATTGCAACAAATCTTGCAGAAATTAAATTGATTGAACATAGGACAAGGGATGACTAAAAATAATCTTCGAATTCTTTATGAAGAAAACGGTATGCGGAGAAATGAGATAACAGCGTTAGATCGAGCATCAAACGCGTCAGCAACGGATGACGAGACAACGAGCTCCACGCGACACCATGACTCGTTCAACGAAGAGAAACTGCTGAGACAGCATCCAACGGGAGAACAGATACCTGCACCTCGTGCTAGTGTCAGGATATCAGATAACTATATAACCGGCCAGGAATCTCCCTCTCCAGCAAAGGACATAATACGTGCCGTCAGAACTCTCGAAGGTGGCGACAACGTGGGTATTCAGAAATATCTTTATCGATAATTACGAGGATTTATAAAATGCAATGCATTCTAATTTAAAGAATTACCACCTCTGTTGAATTTTGCAGGGCTAAATTAAAAAATGTCAAGCAAGGCCCTTAAAGCGTACAGATATACAGTAAAAAATTTCGAGGTACCTACAACGAGCTAGCCTACGCCCTTCAGGCCGAATACAACTCAAGCACCAAGCGGGAAATATCACTCGAGATGGAGGGATAACTAGCCGTTAAAAAATATATGATGAATCTAAGGGATGAAATTTCTGACCAAGTTCGGCCCATGAAGCCTAAAGTAATGACTGAAGCTTTGCACGAAGCCCTAGAAGCTTAAGTTTGGTTAAAAGAAAAAAAGAAAAACCGAATGTATAAAGACTCCCAACCCTCACCAAAATGAAAGCTACCAACCAACACAACAATTTAGACTAACACCACAACCTAGAGCCCAAGCCATTACAACACCCCATGTTCCTAATCAAAATGTCCCTTTGAGTGACCGATGGAGGAAATGCAACAAATAGAAAAAAATTTAGAACAAGTGGAGTGTCTAACATTCATGGACGATTAAACAGCCACACAAAAAGAAATCTTTTGCCGGGTCTGGAGGTCAGACGATGTTTACTATATGTTTTTTAGATCGCTGAATCCGAATCCGAGGTCCAAAACCTCCCAGCAGGTCAAGGTTTTGACATAACTATATGAGACTGTTCGCGAAGAAAGGGACCTAATGCGGACAAAATCGATTTTAAGTTTTTCAAACCAATCGATAGCTTTTTATTTGCTCTTTTATAATTCAAAATATTATTCCTACATCTGCAAAATTCGAATTGATATTAATCTGCAAAGTGAAGCCCTCTTATGGAGTTCCTATATTGGAACGCCCCTTCAATTACTCCTCCTGTAAAATGTAGCTACCGCGCATTAAGCCCCTTTCTTCGCGGACGGTCACATATGTTTTTGGGGTCGGTGAATCCAGATCCGAGGTCCAAAAAATCGCAGCAAGTCAGGGTTTTGACATAAGCTCAAAAAACCTCATAAAACTCTTTTTCCGGGACTGTAGATCAGACCATGTTTACTATATGTTTTTGGGGTCGCTGAATCTGAATCCGAGGTCCAAAACCACCAGGGTTATGACATAACCTCAAAAAACCACATAAAAAATCTTTTTCCGGTTCTGGAAGTGAACCATAACGTGATGAGGGTTTTTAGACCTCGGATTCGGATTCAACGACCCCAAAAACATATTGTAAACATGGTCCGACCTCCAGACCCAAAAAAGGATTTTATTTGTGTAGCGGTGTTACAATCAGTCGCCGGAAAGTGAAACGGACGAGAATACAGACTATTAGTGGACTACGACTCATCTATCAATTTCACAAAGGAAGACTATGTCCCAATCGAATGCAAACTATTTAGAATGACAAAAAATTTCAACATGGGCAATGATAAACAACAAAGAAAACCTAGCAACACACATTGAATATTTAGGGAAAAGACTTTTATTCCACATTGTTCCTGACAACTTCCCTCTACCACAAGAAGGAATAATTGGACTGCCTTTTTTTATATAACAAGTACTTTTTAACAGATAAATGGTTATATTTAGATGGTAAAAGATGTTGTTACACGACGACGGATATTTCATTGAGAGGAACGTTATGAGAATCTGCCGTATCCCGACATAAGAAACATATAGAGTTTTGTGGGTAGAAAACCAAGAAAATATCCCAGATGGACTATAAAGATACAAAAATAATCAAATCAAACTACCTTATTTTAATTATTCAAATGAACCGGTAAAACTATCCGAGAAAATATCTTTTTACATTGTCACTAACATTAAACCGCGCGACGTAATTCAGTCTGAAAATGGGGGCGGAGTTCTTTTCAACCCCGAGAAAATTAGAAAATTAAAAGAAAATACTCGCCTAGATCACGTCGAAGACTCCATCCGAGAATCTATTTGGAAAATTGCTACCAAATATAAGCCGCTTTTAAATTAGAAGGATACCCCTTAACATGCACAACACTCACTGAACACGCGATAACATTAAAATCAGGATAAAAGGTTATCATCAAATCCTACAAACATCCTGAAGCTCATAGAAACTTTGTTAAAGATCACGTAAAGAATCTTTTGGAACAAATGATAATGAGAAACTCAAATTCACTTTTTAACTCACCAATTTGTGTGGTACCTAAGGAAAAAGATAAATTAAGCATGGCAGTCGATTATCGCAAGATAAACGAATACTGTTCAGGGTGCATACCCATTGCCCGTCATCAGTGAAATTCTGGATCACCTAGGAAAATCGAAATTTTTCTCGGCTTTTGACCTAAGTACAGGTTTTCACCAAATGCTACATTTCAACGCATGATGGACAGTACATTTCAAAGATTCGTATGGAAACAATGCTTTGTCTATATGGACGATACGTAATTATTTTCTGCTATCGCGATACCCAGTATTCGCGATAGCAGACGATAAGTAATTATTTTCTGGTCAGGTAGTAATTTTGAAATAACCTAATTTAATTTTTCATATTTGCTCGCAAGAATCTAAAAAAATAAAGATATATCATCATTTTAAGATAAAATGTGCTATATCTTTTATTAAAATACATAGTTTATATTTAATAGGTCAGAAACAATTCAAACGAAAGTATGGAAACTTTAATTGCCAGTTATTATGTAAACAACAATAATATTCTTACCATAAAATTAAACAACAATCAATTATTGTAAATATAAATATTTTATTTCTACACTGAGAAAAATGGATTATACCCGGTAATAAAAAATATGTTACCGGACATAATCTTGGACTATTAACTATGGGACAGCGATACAGATTATTAGAACTACAATCTATAGATATTAAGAAATAGATATTACAGGATAATATCTTGGATTATAAAACTTTATAATCTGAGATAATAAAATCTATAATCCAAGATTTTAAAATCTAATATCCATATTAGAATCCTGGTCCATTAGATAACCTCAAATATATATAATAATTTGTGCAAACGTATTTATAAACCTATATAAAATTTCGATGGACGAGTTTGGAAGTAGAACTGGAAACACATTTCAATTTTTTAAAGACGCAATAATCAGGAAAGTGGCTATCATAAAACTACCAAAACGAAAGTAAAGGAGACTGAGTTTCTGTACTTGTACAAGTGGCAGTGATGTGTAATGAAAAGAAATATAAAGTTACCCATTTCTAAATCTAAATTACATATGATTTAGCACTAATAGTCATTTTATAACTTAATTATCACTTTTTTCAATGCAAACGCATGCATATGACAACCGCCACGATGCGACGTACCATCTGAGACTACACAGCCACCTGCATATTTTAAAATCTGAGATGTTACAATTTAATGCCGGAAGATTATAAGAATTTACCATCTAGATTTCATATTTGTTAATATCTTCATATATTATAAAAATATTATAGATAATACGCGCTAATATACTTTTCTATATGGTGTACTCCATATCCTCTGAAAACCTTTTTCGCTCCCCTACCGGTACACAATGACTAGAAAATCTCTACAGAATCTCAGGTTCAGTCACTTCTCTGACATTTCTATCTATAGCTACTCAGAAAGTAGTTTTCAAAGAACCAGGTCTGTTTTATGTTGCCCACAAACCATATTTCACCTGAATATTTTCCGGCTGACGGGTCCTTTGTTCGTAATCAGGCAAAAATGTTACAAATGTTTTAAAAATATATAGCTTTTGCGATTCCAGACATATGCAATTTATTTTAAACTGTTTGAAATTTCAATAAGTTTAATATATGAAACAATTTATTTTCGAATATAATGTTTTATTTTATTTTTTTAAATAATTTTTTAATGTTATAATTTATAATTATAAAATATATATAATAAGAAAATTCAGAAATTAAAAAAAGTGTTAATAATTTGAAGAAAAATTTTAAAAAGGGATTCCGGTTGGTAGCGGCCAACTACTGTAAATCGCTCTGTCCGGCCTGTACGTGACAAATACAATAGGGCCATTATATGACAGTCACATCACTTTGAGTGCCGTTTAGGTGCCCAAGTCAGCACAGTCACTGAAACGGCACTGGCGGCCCAGTGCCGTTTCATCGACAGGGAAGCATATAGAAGATAAAACTAGCTTAATTCCTTCTGAAAAAAGAACTTAACTTAGATCCAATATTAGTAACAGACTACAAAATGATTTATATAACTCTTACAATAACAATATAACTTCAGTAATAGATAACGGGCGATGACAAAACGAGCGCAAGCTACCTAGGTTACCTTGCCCTTCCAGTGGGACCCTTACCCCTCACACCTATCTCGCCGCGCTTAGTCATCGGGTCTCAAGGAGTGCGGATTCTATTGTCGCTAATGACCCTGAATCCAAATTCGACAAATTTGGAAGGAAAGTAATCCTCTTGTCTGCAAAATTAACTATTTCATTGAAAATTGATGTATTTTGTTGACAATTTGATTTTTTTTTGTGTGCAGAAAGTGAATTTTTTGGTTGAAAATTAATCTGTTCTATATGAAGATTCAAGTACTTTGTTGAAAATTCGTATTTTTTTATTAAATTCAACTGTTTCTAATTTAACATTGACAGGTCTCGGACTCACTTCAGAGATCAAAAATAGTCTCAAAAACTTTTAAAAAGTGTCAAAATAGTGTCATAAAATTTTTCGACTATTAAAAATGAAGTTCAATGTTTATTTAAAATGTTTTTGCTTTAGACTATAAATTATCAAAATTCCTATTTATTTATCGCAGGCTTCACAGTCTTTCCCCTTTTACTTATTTGTCCACTTAAATGTGAACTTAATTAATAGAACCTAATAAGATAATCCAACTATTTTTGGTTCAAAGTTCATAATTCTCGATCGAAAAGTCTACTATATAATTTTTCTTTAAGATTTCATATTTTTTACTCACAAATTTTATTATTTGGTTCAAAATTGAATTACCTCGCTGAAACTCCAACAATTTTCTTGAAGTCATACTTTTTGGTTCAAAATTCAACAGTTTGAAAAAATGTTCTTTCTTTCTTGAATACATTTTTTCAGCTTGAAAATTCAATTATTTTATTGAACGATAAACTATTTTGTTCAAAATTCATCTTTTTGGTTTGATAATGTATCTCTTTTTGTAGAAATTTAATCATTTTTGTAGAAATTTAATATTTTTTGGTTAAAAATTGATCTGTTACGGTTGAAAATTCACATTTTCAAGTTAAAAATTAAACTGCTTTGTAAAAAATTCATATTTTCGGCAGGAAAATTAAGCAATTTGGTAGAAAATTTAACTTTTTGGTTGAGAATTAATGTGTTTTGTTGAAAATTCGTCTTTTTTGGTAGAAAATCATTTTTTTAAATTCAAATTCAAATTGTTGCAATTAATCTGTTTTAGATGAGTATTCAAGTTTTTTTCTAATTTTTCTGTTGGTTGAATCGAACAAAGACAAATTTATCTTTTTTAGCTTAAAAATTCAAGTATTTAGTTCAAAATTTTTAGAAACGATGAAAATGCAGACTAAAAATTATTCAAATAAAATTTCGAATAACATCACATTCATTGTTCAAAATATTTAGTTGAACTTTTATGTAATTTGTTGAAAATTTGTATTTTTTGTTTGAAAACTGAACTATCTGATTGAAAATTTATGTATTTTCTTGAAATTTCGTATTTTTAGGTAGAAAATCTATTTTTTTGGTTAAAAATGCAATTCATGGTTCAAATTAAATGTATTTTAGTTAAGGTTAAAAGTGTTTTGTTGAAAAGTCGTCCTTTTTATTATATTCAACTTTTTTTATTTAACATTAAAATCTGTTGTGGTTTAAATATCAACTATTACATTTTTTGTTGAGAATTTGTCTCATTGGCTTGAGCATTCAACTACTTGGTTGTAAGTTGAACCATTTGGTTAAAAAAGAATGTTTTGGTTGAAGATTCATCACTTTAGTTCAAAATTCTTCTCTTTGTTTGAAAACTTTACTATTTTGTTAAAAATTTTCCTTTTGTTGTTTTAAAATAAAAGGTTTCAACTAAAAATGTAACTATTCCATTTTTTGTTGAATATTTATCTGTTTTAGTAAAAAATTCAACTACTTGGTTCAAAATTCACGTATTTTGTCGAAAATTCGTACACAATTACTCCTCTTGATTTAAAATTGAACTATATGTATTTTGTTAAAAATTAGTATTTTTTGGAAGAACGGTAATCGGAGGTCATTTGGGGTCATTAGCGACAACAGATCCTGCGCTCTGGGAAACCCGACGTCTGAGCTATAACCCACCCTGCCGATAAAACGGCACTGGCGGCCCAGTGCCGTTCGTCAGTGCCGTTTGTGCTGATTTCGGCACCTAAACGGCACTCAGAGTGATTCTGCGGCCATATAATGGTCCTCTTGTATTCGTAACTTACCGGGCGGTCAGAATGGTTTCCACTAGTTGGCCGCCACCAAATCCCGAATCCCTTTTTAAATTTTTCTTCAAATTATTAATACTTTTTTCATTTATGAATTTTCTCATTGTATATATTTTATAATTATAAATTATATACTAATATTCTATCCTTCAGTTGAATTTAAATATGTTGTCTGTTTTGGCGTATCTCGTTCCATTTGATAGATACATTATATTAATTCTAATTTTAAACTTCTAAAAGAAAGTTTAGATGCCTGAAATTATCGAAACCCGTAGATTCTGAATTTCTAACTTTCGCAGCGGTAATTTCAAAATTTCACAAATTTGCAATCCTAATTTTCAATCAATTTCAGCTGGTGTACTTGGTAGCTTAGTCGCAGGTATAAAGGAAACATCTGCAGGCATTTAAATCTGAAATCTAAGTAGCTTTAAAAGAGCAGCACTGAAACGGCACTGCACAGTGCCGTTTGAGTGTCGTTCAATCGGCAGGGCAGTGGCTCCAAAATTCTACGGATTGCGAAAAATACACAAAATCTATAATCCTTTGAGACCAGTCACCTCCTTTACTGGTTCTCCACTTTATACACTTTTAAAATACGTTAGTTTTCCAATAAAACAGATCATCAGAAAAAGTAAATCATTGGTCGAAAATATCTGGGATCTCATTTGCAAGATAAAGCCATTTAAAATACCAAATAATTCCAAACTAGTCTCACTTGATGTAAAATAATTATTCGCCAACGTTCAAAAAGATTTAGTACTCAAAATACATAATTGAATTGGCACAAAATAAGAAAAACTACTAAATTATCAGTAAAAGAGTTTTTTGGGCTCGCAGATTATTGCTTAGTTAATGCCGACTGTGTTTTTTAGATTGCATATTTTAAAGAAATTTTCGGCACTCCAATGGGTTCCCCTCTATCAGGTCTAATTGCTGACTTAGTTTTGGAAACATTTGAAAAAGACGTATTAAAGAAACTGCATTTTGTCCACGTTTTCCTCTATAAATATATCAATTTTATAAAAAAAATAAGAAACTTATTACTAATTGGTATAGAAAAGAAACAAACCCAGGCAGATTTGTAAATTTCCACTCATAGATTTGTATAAAAGACAACATTTCTATGATTTATGGCCTAACTGACAGAGCCATCAAATTGTCAAATCCTAGATTCAGAGATGCGAACTTGAAAATTGTCATCGAAACTTTAAAACAAAACGACTATCCAACCCGAATTATTATGGAATGCATCAATCGAAGAGCTGATGCCGAATTCAAATTAATAACAACCGCAATTGGAATACCCTCGTAAAAAGAAAGACCAAGTTAAGACTACAGTATAGGCAGGTATAGGCCTGTCTTAACCCTCAGTTACCCCACGTGTTTTAGTACACTTTCTTAACTCTACGTCGCTTTCGGCGTACACCAATCTAACTGAGTTCAAAAACGCTCTGGGTCATTTTGACCCCCGTGGGGTAACTAAGGGTTAAAGTAGTCTTAAACTGGTCTTAAACTGATCTTTTCTGGTCCCCAGAAGACCACAGTCCTTTCGTCCCAGCCAACTATCCTTATTTCAGAGAGAGATAGAGAGAGATAGAGAGAGAGAGAGAGAGAGAGAGAGAGTGTTGCCCTTTTCAATTCCCTAAAAATGATGCAGGTGTAGGCTGAAGGGTACATACCTTTCTAATGACTCCTTTCTATGTTGCTTATATAAGTTTACACGAATGATTAATCATTGAAACCATTTCCATAGAGAAATTCAGAATTTGTCTATTTTCAAACGAATAGGCTCAATTTGTTTACGGAATCAAAAATAATGTAGTTCCAATACGTCTTTCCTGAGTTACTTTGCAAATATACCATAATTATTATTTATATAAAAAAAATGTTGAAAACATACTCAGAGTTCGGCCATTTTTCAAGGAATAGACACAATTTGTTTACAGACCCAACTAAGAATGTATTTCCGATGACTCATTTCTACGTTGCTACGTAAATTTACAAGAATTAATAATAATTTAAACAATTTTCATAAAAAATATAGAGTTTGGCTATTTTTGAACAAATACACGGAAAAAATTAGTTGCTGAAATTTTAAATGACTGAGTCAGCCACTCTAGGATAGGGCCAAACGTAAGTCATAAATTGAAAGTATCGTCATTAGAAACTTTGATTGATACATATTTAAAAACTAGCAAGAATCGTAGAAAGTACAAAAGACTTTCAATGAAAATGTGAAGACCAGAGGAATAGAGTTCGTGAAACACACATGCACTAATGCTTCGAAGACAGTCAATGAAACTTTCGATGACTCCTAACGAGTTTCTAGAAGACAGTGTTACCAAATTTTAAAAAATTATTTCGGCTTATGCTTGAGTTATATTTATTTTAACACAGTCGAACACTGCACACACGAACGCATATATTTGACCCTATAAAAAATCGAAAGAAATTCTGCGGCGGGCTTCGAACTACTTAACACATATGTCTAACGCAGAGAACGCAAGTTATCCCTGACAACTAAACCCCACGGCTAAACTAACAGATGGAATATTTTGCACAAATCCCAGCAAAGAGCCGAAGCACATCACTGCAGGGCCGTGTGAAAAATACCTGGCCCCTGTTTCAACGCATGAAAATTAAATTTCATGAAATAAAATACCTTTTTATGTTGAAAGCTTTAAACTTTTATTAACGCTTGCAAAATGAAATTAGCCAATTCTGAACGTAATTATTCAATGTTATTATTGTTATATTATTGAATGTTATTATTATTTAACTCCGCGTAAATTAGTCCATTGCCGGTTACTGCGACTTTATTCAGGCTTACATACACCACTTCACATATATGAACGTCACTGCGTGTTAACACAAGCGTCCAATGTGGCTGTCATAGATAACGTAGACGACAGTCAACGAATTCTTCGACAACTCGTCGAATTCTTCGACAACTCGTCGAATTCTTTGACAACTCCTAAATCAGTTATTCGTTTCTCTGCTGGGAGTTATTGTATTTAAAACCTTTTGAAATCTGGATGACATTTTATAAAATATTGAATGCTTGTCTTGAACTTTGTCAAATTTTGCTGAATACAAATTCGAGAACTGATGTTCCTAGATTGTATTCCAATAATTCTATGACTTGTTTCACTTTTTCAATAAAGTCTGCGGTTCTTTAATAAGAATTAAATGAGATTCTAAAAAAAAAGCGTCCTATCCTAGAATGGGTGACTACCCAAGTGCGAAGTTAGATACGGCCCAGCACTGGCCCAGTATTGGCAAACATATTGCCGAAGATCGTCTGCCAACATCGTGCCATTGCTGGAATGATAACTCCGGTATGCACTTGGCGGCCAGTTCTGGCCCGGACTCTGGCCGCCATCGCTTATGCGTTACTGGCTGCCATTATCGGCTCATCAATGGGTACTGATATCGGCCCGATCGCGGCTGCCAATATCGTGCCATTGCTGGAATGATAACTCCGGCATGCATTTGGCGCCCAATTCTGGTCCAGACTCTGGCCGTCATCACCGGAGTTAATTCAAAAAAAAAAAAAAATATATCATTGAATTGTTTTTAGGACGCATCTATATATAACTACATATCATCCTGGTGTAGAGTGAATACATATATTACATTTTTAAATATTATATTACAAATAAAATTTCTAGCGCTACGGGGTATCGAACCTACATCTATACCTAAATCTATCGCCTAGCAGTCGGGAGTCTTAACCATTGCGCTGAACCTACGAGTTGAAACTCGATGAAAAAGCCATCTTCATAAGTTACAGCTCAAAAAAGTTAAAACACCACATTTGGAACTCTCTTTTTCTAATCAAATATTTATTATTATACGACGTTATGTAAATGTAAAATATACGAACTGTTAGCAGAAATATCAATATAATAATTTTTAATAAATAATTGATATCGATTACTATTTTTCTTCATGTAATATTTCGTTTTTTCGCGTTTTAGACTACTTTACAACTTTCTACAAGGACAGGAAATGTAATTTCTTATAAACATTTGAAATTTTTAACGACGGAACTTAGAAATTTGATCGTGAACTTTGACAATTTTTTAAAAACAAATTTTTTTTAACTTTCCTGTACGGTTTGGTTTTTAGGTGTTTTAGACCATTTTACAAAGTTCAAGATTGACATAAAATGTAATTTTTTCTGAACCTTCACAATTTCACATAAAGATAGAACTTAGAATTTTTTTCTTAAAAGAAAAAAAAATAGGAAAAAAGTTGTATCCGCGACAGTTGTATTTATAGTTTTCAGACATTTCAGAACACATTAAACACATTTTTAAACGTATTTTTAAAAATATTTAAATATTTACATTCTCGGCATAGTACTGCGTCGATCGTGGAGCGAGACGTTAGCCAGTACTGGGCGAATGGCCTATTATCTGTACTGGTGACCAGTACTGGGCCAGTACTACGCAGGTGGTGAACTTCGGCGGAGTATGGAAATTTCCACCCGCAGTAAAAGTAACACTGGGCCCAGTGATGCGCCTTTGCTGGGCCAGGATCCGGCTTTTCCTATTGAAACATGTATAGCCAAAGTAAAGACGAAGTTTGGAACAGCAGTGCACTGAGTCTGGGCCGAACTATGGCTCTTGCTCTTAAAACATGGTTTGTCGTTTTAAAAGTAACACTTGGTTCAGTAATGTGCCATCACTGTGCCAGACTCCGGCTTTTCCTATTAAGACATGTTTTGCCAGAGTAAAGACGAAATTGGAAACAGCAGTGTGCCGAGTCCGGATAAAACTCTGGCTTTTCCTCATAAAACATGGTTTGCTGTGGCAAAAGTAACACTTGGTCCAGTAATGTGCCATCACTGAGCCAGACTCCGGCTTTTCCTATTAAAATATGTTTCGCTAGAGTGAAGACGAAGTTTGGAACAGTAATGCGCCGCGTCTGGGCCGATCTCTGGCATTTCCTAATAAAACATGCTTTGCCGTGATAAAAGTGATACTTGGTCCAGTAATATGCCATCACTGGGCCAAGCATCGGCAGTAGATCGACGAATTTGAATA
>CAKNWT010255764.1:0-14209 GCA_932066315.1 Andricus coriarius | reverse complement strand
AGTTGGAAATTGTATTTTTAGTAAAAAATATTAGGTTTCAAAGAAGATTCAAATATTTTAACAGTTGTAAGTTATGTTGGCGGTATACATTAATAATTAATATTAAAACATTATTATTATTTGAACAATATATTTAGAATTTTTTTAATTTTGGGTTATGTGAGTGTTTTTCGCCGGAAATTAGTATTTTTAATAATAATAAACAAGGAAAGTTTAAGAAGATTCACAAATTTGAACAATTCTTTGTTATGTTAGCGTTTTACACGAAAAATTGGCATTTCAAACTAAAAATCATTCTAGTTTAAACCGAATTTAAAATTATTATCAATTTCATTTTATATTAACGTTTTCCACATGGAATCGGTTATTTAAAACAAAAATCATTAAATTTTAAATTTAAATCATTAAAATCATTACATATTTTGAAAAAGATTTACAAATTTGTACATTTTTTGTTAGTTTAGTGTTTTTCTTCGAAAATTATTTGTATTTTGAATAAAATATTATTAGATTAAAGCGATATTTTCCGGTTTTTACCGGAAATTTCGATATAGATTTCAAAGAAGATTTACAATTTTAGAAAAATGTCAGGTTATGTTAGCGTTTTCAACCGGCAGTAGGTAATTTTAAACAAAGATAATTCAATTTCAGAAAAGATTTACAATTTAGAACAATGTTTAATTACATTATATAAGTGTTTTTCGTCGAAAATCGGTAGCTTTAATTATAAAAATTATAATATTTTTCAGATTATCACTTAGAATCGCCAAATTGATCATTTGTGTATCATTTTTCTTCTGTTGGCGTTTTTTTTCTACCGGAAATCGGTACTTTTAATAAAAACTCAGTGGAATTCAAAAAAGATCAAAAATGTTGAACAATTTTAGATTATATTAACATTTTTCACCGTACATTGATTATTTTAAACAAAAAAACATTCGGTTTCAATGAAGGTTTACAATATTAAACAATTTTTTGGTCATGTTCTGTTATTGTTTTTCGTATAAAATTGATATTTTTCATTTAAAAAATCTATAAATTTCAAAGAATATTCACAATATTTTAACAATAATAGAGTATGTTAGTGTTTTTCACAGGAAATCGGTTATTACAAAAAAAATCATTTGACCTAAAAAATTAAACTTACAATTCTGAACAACTTTAGGTTTTTTTGTGTTTGCCGTCGAAAATGGGTATTTTTTAACAAAAACAATACGGTTTTTTAAAATGGTTTACAATATTAAACAATTCTTTGTTATGTTATGTTAGTTTTTTTCGTTTAAAATTGCAATTTATAAATGAAAAATCATTACATTTCAAAGATTATTTGCAATATTAGAACAATAATGGTGTATGTTAGCGTTTTTTATAGGAAATCGGTAATTTCAAACCAAAGAAAATTTACTTCAAAAATTAAACTTACAATTTTGAAAAAAAAAGATTATGTTAGTAGTTTTTTTTCGAAAATTGGTATTTTCGAACAAAAATACAGCGGCTTGATAGTCCATATAATGTACAAAATATTATATATAATGTAATTCTGAATTGATTATATTAATTGTGATCAATTATACAAAATATTGTTCTCGCTTCTTTCCCTATTATTTCAGATAATAGATGCTGTACAATACCAAAATTTTGTAATAATATTAATTCTATATATTTTAATATAGAAATCGCGTCAGACGAAAAGAACAATAATTGCGCGCATAGCGTACGTGTTTGTTTTTCAGCTAATATCAGACAACATAATAATAATTTATTTATGACTTTATTTTTGACAGAATGAAATCGTTGTTCCACATATGCAACTTCACAGATGTTGTACTCCAAGGATTTAAAATTTTTCTCTCTGATGAAAACGAATACTTGTTATGTGACCGTATAGCAATAAAGCACGCGTTATTTGATATTTCGCTTTTCATCAAGTTATCTCTTGAATTGCAGATCAAATATTTCTAGCACGCGATGTCACATTTCAAACGACTGTTATTTACGTGATATGAAAAAATGAACGTTAAAAGTAATAAATTCGAGAATATGTGGTCGTTATTACATTTCTTGTTTATTTTTTGATCTCTCTCAGTGAATGGCATTTTGTAATTGCTTATCTTAATTGAAATGTAATGTTCACTCGGACTGGAAAAACTCACCGCCCTTCTCTTATTCATTACCAGTTCTCGTAAAAGAAGATCGTCTTTCTGTCCTTGATGAATTTCCCGTACGCGCTTCTCTTTAATTAGAGTGCATAATTTTCCAATTTAAGAAACAAGTCATTCGTTGAATGCATTTTCTTAAGAAAAAATTCACAAGTAAGTCATTTTTTCCAGAGTATACCTTATTAATAATTAATTAATTATTATCTAATAAAAATGTATATCGACTGCTCCATACAATATGGAATCAAGTTTGGGTGAGTGCGTATAAAGCATCATGTTTCAGTTGTTCCGTACATGGAATTAAGTTCATTTTTTATTTCCATTTTGACTTTACGTGCTGCAGAACGGTATGCTTATTTATTAATTTGCAAAAAATTAAGCTGTCAAAAAATAGACTTGATTCCATATACAGAACAACTGAAACCTGAATCTTTATACAGACTCACCCGAACTTGATCCCATAATCAAGTTTATTTTTTCCCATTTTGGCATTTTGACTTTACGTGCTGCAGAATGGTATGCTTGTTTATTTTATTTCAAAGAATCAAGCTGTTAAGAATAGATTTGATTCCACATAGAGAACTATTATAATAAAACCTGATTATTTATACAGACTCACCGAAGTTGATTCCACAATAAAGTTTATTTTTTTCCATTCTGACATTTTGTCTTAAGGTACTGCAGAAAAATAGGTTTGTTTATTTTACTGAAAAAAATGAAGCTGTCAAAAAATTGACTTGATTGCATATACAGCACAACTGAAACCTGATTCTTTATAAGGACTCAGCCGAACTTGATTCCATATTGTATGGAGCAGTCCATATTAAATTATCATTGATAAAAAAAGTAATTAGAAAACGTTAGGCACTCGAAAAAAATTTAATTAGATTTTTCAGTTTTTCTATTAATCAATGGCAATTTCGAAATTCTTAACTGCAAAATTCTAAAGTGATTTATAAATGTGGCCTGATTTCGTATGAAATCGGGTAGTGTCACCCTGGCGATGTCACAGAATAAATTTGGGATTGAAATTTATTGTTTTGCAAGGCAAAATGTGAGACAACTATTATTTGTTTTTATTTTAACAAAAAATTATTGAATCGAACTTAGGGCTACTTGAATATTTTAGGTGCATCTGAAACTTAAAAAATACTACAAGTTACAAAAATGACGTATATTTTTCGAAATGATAAAACTTTAAGCCTCCTATCGGAAAAAATGGTGTAACAATGTGTCTCGAAAATATCGCAATCATTGTTGTTGAAAACCTGATTGGATATTCATTACTTAAAGTCGTTTTACATCTTAAATTTGAACTTTTGAAAATTAAATCTACAAATGAGAAAAATCATAGAAAAACCCTATGCGAATTGAGAAACATTTATGCTTTCATATACTGTTAGACGGTTAAATTAAAACTTTCAAATAATCAAATAAATTATTTAAAATATTATACATGATTTATGTTTATGCTTTTCGCTGAAAATTAGTATGTTTTTTTTTTTAGTTTTAAAAAAAAATCATAAAATTTTGAATAAGTTTCTAAAAATTTCACGCTGTATCAGGTTTTTCATCGAAAATTAGCATTTTTAAACAAAAATCATCATCAACATTCCCGAATTTTTAAAATTTTAGTTATGTTAGCATTTTTACAACAGAAATGGGTATTTCTAATAATAAATTATTGGATTTCAGAGATTAAGAGTTTTTTGAATAATTTACGCTTTTCGGTTTGGGTTACACTGGCGTTTTATGTATAAACTTGGAATTTTGAAACAAAAATAATTATGTTTTGAACAAGATTTAGAATTTTAAACAATTTTTGATGATGTGAGTATTTTTGTCCAGAAATTGGTATTTTTATGTAAAAAAATTATATTCCCAAGAAGATTCACAACTATTTAACAATTTCAAGTTATGTTGCCATTCTACACCAGAAATCGGGATTTTTAGTAAAAATTAATAGATTTGAAAGAATATTGAACATTCTTGTATAATTGAAGGTATAGTGTTCTTCAATGTAAATATCGATATAGATTTCAAAGAAGATTTACCTTTTTTTAAATTGCAGTTTATGTTGTGCTTTTTATATGAAATTGGAATTTTTGGTCAAAAATAATTATAATTTGAACAAGATTTACCATTTTTTTAAACCGAAAAATCGATATATCGTTTCTGAAGCAAAATCAGTATTTTTCTGTAAGAAACATGACCCCGGGGGTTTTCAGGGTCGCTTATCACGAATTTGGGGTCAATATCAGCGACCCCAAAAACCCCGGAATTCCGTTTTCATCGAGTTTCAGGAAAATAAAAAAATTGGGGCATTTGGGGGAGGGGGTTGGGGGCCCCCTGCCGTGAATTTTTCAAATATGACCCCAGATTCGTGATCGGCGACCCCGAAACCCCCGGGGTCATGTTTTCACCGAGTTTCGGGAATATCAAAAAATTTTGTAATCCAAAATTTTTTCTTTACCTTACCCGGCTGGAAAGCCGATATATCGGCTCGGGCTATGATGTGAACTTTGTATACAGTTGATACATGATACAAGATACAAATTTGGGCACTTTTAAAGGGCGGTTTAATATCTCAAATCCCCGCCGTCTAAAAATGTAGAGGTGATGTGAATATGACATTGACAATAAATATCTTGGATAAGTTAATGAATGCAAATACCATATTTCTGTTCATGAGAGACCATCGAGAACAAGTTTACATAGGGTGCACTTGAAAATTCCTCGGCCGTGCTTTAGAAGACAGAGACGTGGTTATCCTCGTGATCAAGCTTTACGCAGCATAATGCCTACATAACTCTATGCAAATTTATCTTTCGTAATGATATTGGCGAACTGCAGCGCTTTCGATAAAAGACTGGTAATGGGCACCTGCGGCTTTTACTTAAGCATATACACTTTTACTTTGTTCTCTTCTTATGAAGATATACATTTCCTCCTTCTTCAATTGCGAAAAGCTATTTTTAGGGTTCAATTGGTAACAATATATTCTGAAAAGGGATTTAATGAGATAAAAGAGTTCTTCCCGTGTAGAAAACTATCGAGGTCAGTCTTTTCGGGCCCCAATAAGGTGCTGGCTAGCCTATCAGCACCAACAAATTTTCTGAATTTTGAATTCAAATATTTTTGTCCACATTAAAAAAAAATCTAGATTGCTTAAAAGTATAAAAAATGAAAAATGTAGATTAAAAACAAAGACTTTTTTATCTCATCATCTACACGGTCTTTGAAATAATTTTTAACGCTAACCATCTAAAATAGGTTTTCACAAGACCGACTGTATACCACTAGATTAGCTTGTGCGAACTAGCATTTGACCATACCGCAACGTTTCACTTCTATTCAGTGCTCTAATTGACCGCCTTGACAGCGCCACATTAGCGGTCAGGACAATCTATCCTGGCCCCCAATAGTTCCCCGATAATTATCTACACGCGTTCGAATCATTTTTTGGCAACAAGTTTAAATGTTTGCATTTTTTATTTACGTATTTTTTTATTCGGTGTAAAAGAAGTCCAACATTTTTAATTAAAACTCTATTGCTCTAAAAATAATTGATTATTCAGAACTTTTGTAAAAGTTTTTAATCTTATACACTTTTCCTTTTAGTGATATTAAATCTGAATTTTTATTACTTTTTTTACTTAAATGTGCTAAAAAAATTCCTTAAACTTCAAAAAGTATTCATACAACTCTATTGTCGATCGGGGTAATTATGTATTATTCGGCGTAAATATAGATAAACTTTTATGCTCTATAATTCAGTGAATTGTTTTGTACTAAGACCTATACATCTTTTAAGCAATATCCTTAGGATATGCAGTAAAATCTCATTAAAAATGAAACATTTCTACGGAGCAATACCTTAATCCATATTCACTCCCGTGATCCATAATTATCCCGGTTGGCAGTATGCAAGAAAAAGAAAAGGAATGTTAAAAAAGCGTATAAGGACTGGAGAAAAGGAAAAGCAGATAGGTTGAAATATGTCGAGAATAAGAAAGAGTATAGAGAAATGTGTAAGAGAAAAGAGGGAAGAAAAGAAAAAAAATAGACGAGAAAATCAGTAGTATTAAAACGGAACGGTAAGCGTGGAAGTATATTAATACAATGGGAAAGAAAAAAGAAGGTACAAGGAATAAGATAAAAATGGAAGAGTGGAGAAAGTATTTTAAAGAAATACTTAGAGGGTCAGACGACAGGAAACGGATAACTGGCAGAGGAAGAGAAAGAGGAAGAAGACAGGATGAGGAGATAGAAGTGCAACTCAATAGGCTAAAGAAAATAAAGGTAGGGGGAAATGATGCGATCTGAGTAATGAGGCATGGTTTTACAGCAGCCAAGAAACGAGAAGGAAACTGTGAGAGGTGGTGAAACGAGAACTGAAAGGGATTTCCGGAGGAATCGGAAGAAGGATTGATAACACCAATATGCAAGAAAAGAGAGAAAAGGAAAGTCAGAATATTACAGAGGGATGACTCTTTTGAATACAGCTTACATGGTCTTGACGGAAAGGTTAAAGAAGGAAGTTAAAGATATGGGGATACTACTTGAACGTCAAGCAGGATTTAGGGAGGAAGAAGTATTATAGATAATATATATATATATATATATATATATATACTACAGGGTATTGTAGTAGAGCAAAGGAAGAAAAGGATCATGAGGAAAATTATGCGCGTTCTTCGTCAGTTTAAAGGCCGCGCTTCCAGCGGTGAATATGAAAAAACTGTGGGAGGTAATGAAGAAAAGAATAAATAAAAAAAAGTATAATAGAAAGTGTAAGGAAAATGTATGAAGAAATAAGGGAAAGAGTAAGAGTACGGAAATAAATTTCAGAAAGAGTGTCCGCTAAGCCCAGTGCTCTTTGCAGTGTTCACAGCGGATATGGAGAAAGAATTTAAAAAGGAAAAGAGAAGTGGGATTAGCGGTAGGGGAAATAGATTTTGTTCACTGACATATGCAGATGACATAGTGTTACTGGCTAGAGAGGAGGAGGTATTAAGAAGTATGATGAATAGATTAGAGAAATACCTTATTCAACAGAAATTTATATTAAATGAAGATAAGTCGAAAGTAATTGTCTTCAGCAAACAAAACAGAAAGAAAGAAGAGAGCTAATGACAGTGGAGAGGTGAAAAGATTAAAGGAGTGAAAGAATAGGTTTATTTCGGATTTCCATTCAAGAAACACGTATATATTAGGGAGGATGTGAGGGAAAGAGCAAAAAGAGCAACAGTAGTAATCCAAAAGGTGTGGGAAATAGAAAAGAATTTATTTAAGGACGATTTTAAAGGGAGAATGAGAATGTATGCGGCGTTACTATCGCGTGCATTAATGATTGGAGTGAAAACATGAGAGTGGAAAGAATATGAGAAGGTTAAAAGACTGCATAAGAAATACATTAGATGGGCATTGGGATTGGATAGACGTACACCTTTGTATATAATAGTGTTAAAAGATGAGGATAGGGAGAAACCGAAAATAAGAGCAAGTAACAGAGCATGTACATTTGAAGAAAAAAAGTCTTGAAAATCGATGGAGGATGATAGTTAAAGCATGTCTAAAGGAGAGGGAATTGGGAATAGAGAAACGAGAATGGAAGAGAGAGATAGTTTCCTACGTAGCTCGTTGGTCAAAATGATTAGTGAGAAGAGAGCACAAAAATAAAATAAACGTACAACAAGAATTGACAGAAAGAGATAAAATAATAAAACAAATATTAGGAAATAAAATAAAAGGAAGCAAAATATAATGAAAAGTATGATTGGATAAGATTAGAGGGAATAGCAAAATATTTTGAGAGAAAGGGGGACAGAGGATCTCAGAGAGTGATCGCGAGGGTGAGATGTGAAAGCAAAAGGAATAGGGGAAAGAGTGTGAATACTGAAATATGAAAGTGCTTATGAAACAAAAATATTTAGAAAAAGATATTAAAATTGTGATATAATTGAATAAAGTTATAATTTTTCGCTCTATAAACATACAGAATAAATATTTCTAATGAATGATTAGAGTTTCTTTTTGTCTTCTGAATGAAGTACCTCTACTAATTTTCTTTTCGTGCAGTAAATTTTCTTTTTCTCATACCTCTCCCTCCGTGTAATATATAGGTTTATATGAATATTGTTTGTCTGGGTGTAGATCTCGAGACAGTGAGGGTACGTGGGTTAGCTTTCGCAGATGACAACGTTATTACAGCAGAATCAATCGAAGACTTACAAAGAAGGTTGAGCAAACTAAATACAAGCATGAAGAACATGGGCCTCAAAATTAACGTAAATAAAACAAAAATCATAGCGTTTGAAGGAAAAGGTGAGAAAACTATATGCAACATTGTCCTAAATGATGAGAGATTAGAACAAGTTGATAAGTGCATATATCTAGGTAGCCTATTCACTAGTGACGGGAAGATAGATGGGGAGTTAGATAGGCGCATACACGAGGGTCAGATGGTTATCAGTAGAGCAGGGTCCATTCTTAGAAGCAAAAATATATCAAAAAAAGCTAAAATTGCAATACATAATTCTACATTGGTACCGAATATGCTATACGGTAACTAGACATGGACCTGTCAAGAAAAGGATAAGAGTAAAATAAACGCGATTGGCCTGAAACCTCTGCGCACAATTTGCGGGAAAACACCGACGGACAAAGTGAGAAACGAAATAATCCTCAAAGAATGTGGTGCAACAGAGACAATAGTTGACACATGGGAAAGAAATCAGTTAAGATGGTTCGGACATGTTGAAAGAATGAAAGATAAAGGTCTAACGAAACAAGTGTATAAATGTAAAGTAAATGGCAGTATGCTCAGAGGCAGACCGCGGAAAGAATGGCTAGAATGTGTGAATGAGACCTTAAATCGAAAAGACACAAGAAGCCATAGAAACAGAAGAGCTTGCATGAAAAAATGCATGGACGTGAAGGAAGCTTGATAAGTATACCAGGACAGAAAAGTGTGGCCACAAATAGTTTAATAGTTTCGGAACGAACTTGTTATTTAAATAAATAACACGAAAATTCTAGATCAATCTAAAAAATCAATCTCCTTCCCAACACCATTTTCCAACCGAGCAAGTCACGCCTACCCCGAAAGGGAAATGAATTAATGGTATAATAATGATGATAATAATAATAGTATATCTTGTAGGAAGAAAGCCAGTATAGCACGCGAGGGAATCAACTCTTCGAGGGTTTCTCTTTATGAGAAATTTTGCATGGTTGTTGCTCTTCGCGAACTACGCGATCTCTATATACATAGGAGTAATACATACAAAATTGATTTGTTTGCGAACAAGTTGTTTCAGAGCACGAACGAGGTTCTAATCAAAGAGCGATGGCGGTATATACGAGAAACAATATCAGCATACCATTAAGTTCTTGGAACTTTAAAACGTATTCCAAGTTTAATATAGAACCTGTATTTTATTAAAATGGAAATTTCTCATTCTAGTTGCGAAGGGGCACATATTTAAAATTCTACATCGAAGGTACTTACGTTCAAACATTCAAAGTTTGAGCGATGCATGAATAATGTTTTATTTCAAAGAAGAAATTTTAGTTTGAAACTATTCTAATTTTGATCATTTTCATACCTAGTCATCAGTGATGGGCAAGTTACTTTTTAAAAGGATCTGGTTATTCCTACCGTCTCAAAATGTAACTTTTTCTTAGTTCCACTTGCAAAAAAAGTAACTATTGTCATTTGTTTAGTAACTACAGAATCTTTTGCAAAAATCGCACTTTTTTCTTTAAAAAAAGTCTAGAAGTTTTGGACCGATTAGAAATTTAAAAAATTAAAGTTCATGGAATTCTACAAAGCTTGGCACTTTTGTCCTTTCCATTTGCTAATTTACAAAATTTTCACTCTAAATATGAAAAAGTGCAATTTCTTACATAAAAATGTTTATACTTTGATAATTGCTTAGCTAATTAACATTAGCATTGCTATTTGATATATAATAATCATATAATCATAATATTTAAAAATCCTGAATAAATATTGAAGGAATTAACTTAAAAAGTAGAGGAACTACAAAGGAACGATTTATTTTAGACCGCTCATAATCTCATATGGAACTACACACAGCGATTCTGTTCAATTAAACTTTACAAGCAAAAATCTGTGAATTCCCTTGATATCTTTAAAATCATTTAAATAAACAATTATAACCCAACTTATTTTCATTATTTGCGCTCAGGTTTCTCTTCTAAAATTTATTACAGTTTATAAATAAAGTTAACGATTAAGTAATTTCTAACTTGACTGTACATCCAGAACATCCTTAAAACATATGGTAGTAAATAATTATTAATTTGAATTCCAGAATGGTATTGCAACGTTTCTCACAAAGTGAGCGTATAAAGCCGATAGGATCGATGTTGGAATAATGTAATGAGTTTTACGAGCTTATAAGCAAATTAAATCTTGCATTAAATCGATAACTCTTGAACGTGGATGAAAGAACAACAGAATGCACTTTCTTTATATTTCGGTCAAGATAAGGAATTAATATAAGCTTTGTTGCTGAAGGCAATGGATTTATCTGCACTGATGGATCGGGAGAGGAGAAGTTTCCCTCGTAGCTAATTGCATGGTTAATTATAAATTGAGGTATTACTACTATTAGTATCACAACGTGACAGGCGTCACCCAAAGGCTGTTGCCTGGTGTTATCACGTTACTTGTGGCCTAGCGAGCAAAATAATTAGACGAAGCAGTTTCAGATAAACCAAACTGGAAAGCCTATTTCCCACTTAACCGAGGAACATTGATCGCGATAATACAGCCAATTTTTCCTGAAAACTATTGTGCAACCTTTTTAACGATCGAGTTCGACACGAAATTAATCGCTGTTCATTAGAACTGCCTCTTTATCTTGGGAAAAGTGCATTAGAGCCACAAAAGATTCGAATGCCATTGTAGGGCGAATCAAAGAAAATCGAACTTTTTCGATTTAAAGGTTTTTTCCTTTTTAATGTGCAGTGCACAATGTGATCGAAGAGGCTGCTAAGATGCCGATAGAAAAATAATGAAAGGCGGTGATAGAAAACGAAAAATGAGAAACAGTGATAAGTGGAAAGAGGTTTTTTCTCGCCTTCTTGAATCAACGAAAAGTCGATGACAAGTTCAAGGAGGCTTTTGAAGTCTGCGATAGTTCAAAAAGCACGATTCTAGGAAATACAATAACATTCATTAGCGCACAGTATTAATTGGAACCATTTTTTTATTAAATAAGATCAAGCGGATTTGAACAGCCTTAACAATTAAAAAGGAACAATTATTGGTGAAGCGCTCAAGTTTCAAAATTGTTTTGAAATATCTTGGCATGAAATTGTGAAAAAAAGGTGAAAATGTGTTTTTACAAACGAAACAAATACATGTTTTAGATTGTCCAAGCATTTTACAACTAACTTACATATCCATTTTGGTCTCTAAAAATACATTTTGAAAAGTTTCTTTGGCAACTTTGTGCCAAAACCTAAGTCGACTTAAGTGGTTTTACCAGTGAACGGCTTAATTTAAAACATCTTAAATTTCCCAATAGTGTTAAACTATACTTTCTTAGTTCAAAAATTTAATATATTGTAGTATTCAAAACTAAACCATTTCCAATTAAAAACATTCAATATTGAAAATTTGTTCAGAAATAAGAAATCAAGGAACAAATTTGTTGATATAATATTTTAAAAATTTTTTCTTAATAGGTAAACTTTTTTCATTAACATAATTAAAAATTGATGCATGAACGGAAAAGATTTTATAATTCTAGACAAATCGATTGACCTATAATAATAATACATTGTGTTTCAGAGTACGGAAGCTATGGTCATTTACATAAATTTAAAATTCTGTTTTAATCAGAAAAGTATTTGCATTAACATAATTCAAAGTTTATGTAAGAATAGAAGAGGCCCCTTGTTTCGAGATACCTATGTGATTGACCTATGTGTATTTTTTTTTATTTTGACTTCCTCCATGGAAGACATTTCGTGCGAATTGTCCAATCCATGCTTCAGAGACGGAATATTTTTCTTCCTTCTTTTTCCTTCCTGCACTTTCTACTCTCACCTTTTTATACTTTTATTATCTTTTTAAATTTTTCATTCTTTCTTTTCATCTGATACTTCCCTCAAGCTACCTATATTCTGCAACAATGCCTTTCTCTCTTCCTTGAACCTTAAACGGAAGAATTTGAAATATTTCCACAAATTATGCCTTCGCTCACACTCACAAGAAAATCCCATTTATTTAACGAATTTTCTTTTGTTCTACTCACTTAAAATATCTTCTCTTATCCTAAGACTTATTTCTTTGGGCGTATTCATAATTATTTCTTTAATTCAACTTTTTTTTTGTCAGTTGCACTGGGGTGTAACCAGGACGAAAATACGAAATTCTGCTCAATTTTTACAACTTGAGAATTTTCTCCTTGGCCAAGGCTGATATTGATTTTCCGAGCCATAAATTGCAAGATTGTATTACGTGAAAACAATTTGTCAGTTGTCCATTCTGCCTACCTGCCGTTGGTTAAATGTAAAACGAAAAACGATATTTTATATGAATGAGTTGCCATTTTGCCCTTTCAACATCATACGTCTTTACTAAACGATGAATATTTGTTTCTTCTGTTTTCTTCCTATGATATTTTGTATTTTCAATTATCTAATTTTTCAATGAAAAAATTGCGTGTAATTTTTAATGAGTTTCGATCGTAAAATTTAGTTATTATAAAAAAGCTAATGGGTAGTTGAGGAATAATGTTGTGTAGTTATATTTTTATTGCGATATTCCAAGAATGTTAACATAGAAACAGAATGTAAAAATAGATTTTATTTGCCTGGAATAATATTAAGTAAATGATACATGCAACAATTAACGTGAAATTTACGGTGTTTAAGCCTCTTCAGGCTACTACGTTTTAAGCTTGTTGTATTCGAAATGTTAAGTTATCTCCTCTTTATTTTTTTGAAATACAAAAGTTTTCTTTAAATCTTCAAAAACTTGAATCGGCAACAACTTAACAAAATGTTGCAAACTATAAAAATTGCGGTGGTTTTTCTGAAAATATTAAAAAGCAGATTTGGAATCTAAAGTTATAAGGGTTTAGAGAAAAATTTTGTCTCAAAAAAAAAAAAAAATCTTATTATGTGACTTCAAGATGCACTGAATGCTTGATTTGAAATTTTCAATACGAAATAGTATGCAATGTAAGTAGGTTTCATCCTAAAATTTTCTGTTTTAAACAGTCACACTTTTAAACCCTTTTCATTCAAAAGTCTTTCCATTTACATTTGTTGAAACTTTAAACAAAAAATTGTTCAATTCAGAAAATTTGCACTAATTAATTACAAACTCTGTACAAAACTTTGAACATAATTAATCCAAACTAAGAATTGTTAAAAATTTGTCTATAAAAATATTATTAAAATGTCATATCTAAAATAGTGTTTTGTCTGAGGTCAAAGTAAACTTTTTTCTACAAACTAAAGAGTTCTATAAATTTAAACTATTGCAAACTATTATTTTAATAATGATTATAATGTATCAAGCAATTTAAGACCTGTTAAAGTTATTTTATACACAATTTCATTAAAAAAAGTGTCTTTCAAAAAAGGAATATGAGCCAATATATAAAAAGCTGCATTCCAGAGCGTAAATACGCATATGTTTAGTGAATTGTAAAAAAGCATTGATGGCATGAAAAGGAACATTCTTCGAGATATTTATCTTTTTCTTCGCGTAACACAGAAGCATTACATAAAATCTAATGACGAGAACATTCTAACATACTTTTAATAAGTGACTTATGTGGCTCACATCAAATGAGTCGTATATTTAAATTAAGATGAAATATGCTTTGTAGACCACTATTTGGACTAATTTGGGTTAATTACATTCTTCACAGCTACTGTGCTTAAATAATCAGAACAGGAAAATGCGACAAAGGCATTTTTTCATTCTATATCAAGGGGGTCTGGAATGGAGGAATTGTGATTTGTCACTTGCAACCGTCAGCCTTTCCAGCCCCCCC
>CAKNWT010255760.1:0-11286 GCA_932066315.1 Andricus coriarius | reverse complement strand
TTTTTTTTATTCTGCTGAAAATGCCATGGAATCATTGGAAATACCCCAAAATATGTCAGATCCTTTGAAATCTTTTAAAACATCATGAAATTTTGTTAAGCATTTGAAAATTCCAGGGAATCTTTTGAAATACCCTAAAATCTTTAAAATATTTGGAAATCTCTTTAAATCCATTCAAAACCTCGAAATCTTTTTAAATATTTGAAATCCTTCGAAATCCCTCAATTCTTTGAAACCCATTACAATAGTATTCAATTCGTTGAAATCCCGTGAAATTACATGAAATCTTATGATATTCCTTAAAATATCTTAAAATACTTCAAGCCCTATGAAATACTTGGAGATCATGGACAATTTATTTGAACCCCTAATTGAGAGCTTTTAAAATTTCTTAGGTTTAGTGAAATCCTCGAAAACCTGATAAAATCCTTTAAAAGTCCTTCGTAGTATTTTGTGATTCTTGGAAATATTCTGAATCCCTTTTAAATCTTTTTCAGTATCCTAAAACCTTATAAAACCTATGAAATCCTTCCAAATCTTCTGAAATTCCAGGAAATTTTTTAAACCGTATATTAAGTGAAATATTTGAAATTTTCTTTAATTCTTTGAAACCCATTAATTTTCGTGAAATTATTTTCAGATTATAGAATTATTATAAAATGTATTGAATTCTTTTGATGATAGTGTCTATACGTTTGGACAGTCCGTACGTTTATGTGCGCTTATAACGCGGTCGAGTCTAAAAGTTTTACCCCTTTTCCTTTTCAGGTCCGTGCGTTTAGACTCAATTGAAGTATAAACGTGCATAAACGGACGGACTGTCCACACTTTTGGACTCGGCCCTCTTTTATATCTATTGAAATCCTTTAATAATTCCTTAAAATTAACCGATGAAAATTCCTTAAAATCTTTTAAATTCTCTGAAGTCCTTTCACATAATTCAAAACGCCCTAAAACCTTTGGAATCCTATGGAATCTTTTAGAATTCTTATGAAGCTTATGATATTCTCTGCAATCCCATGATTATTTCTTCAATTTCTGAAAAGCCCTTGAAATCTTTGAAATAATATTAAAGCCCTTATGTAAGTCTTGTGCGATCGCTTGGTATGCAAAAATTTCATTGTGTCGGTTCGTGAATCTCAGTCCGCTTCTGAACGTTAATTTTTTACAAATAATTAATTATATTTATATTTTTTTAGGCTGTGTCTAGTCGTCCCGAAAAAATGTGGAAGTCGGAAAAGGGGATAGGCTAGTCAAGCTTATCAAAAATATTGGACTAGTCATCCCAAATTTCGGGACGACGAGACAGTTCGATTTTCTTGACCTAAAGATATATAAAGACTGCATAAATGTTTGGTAACCGAAAAATAATCAGAAAATTGTTTTTGTTTTTAGGGGCCATACTAAAATTTAGAAGTCGGTCAATTCAATAAGTTATAGCTCTCAATGTGTATACAATTTTCCGATGCCATCCCCTCCCCAAAGGTCACTTTTTACTTTAGTACTGATATTTCGTATCCCCAGTACAGTATATAAATTTTCAAATGGCAATGGACGAACAGAATCTGCAACTTATAGTATTTATATCAGCATTTCATCAACCAAACTTAAGTATTCTTCATCTCTATCATTTCTTAAGAATTCTTTAGTAACCATTTCGAAAACATTCCAGGCACGTAACTCTTATAAGGTTTGTCTTTAAACTCGGCATCTCGTAAAATGATTTTATTTGTGGTCCATTAAATAAACCTTTATTCAATTTTGCATTTCTCGAAGACGGGAGCTTTCCTTCTAGCTTAGAAAATCATCACCCTTCATTTGCCACAGACATAACAAAATTTGTCAAAAGGAATTACTTAACGTGATGTTACGGCAAGATCTTCTTAAAATCAGCGAGAGGAGTTCTAAATCACATTCTTCTCCTCTAGGGTAAAGAAGTTAGTAGAAAACTAATTTTTCTTTATGTAATACGATTTCGTGCTTCTGCTGTTCCATTCGCATAAAAGGCAACGCTATTTCGCGCAACCTAGTTGCAACCAAAGGAGATGAGCAACAATCTTACGTTCAAGCATATTTATAGAAAAGTTGTACTCGCGAAATTTGTTCTTCTACGTAGACACAGATGTTTCGTAACAGGTTAAAATAAGTTTCACTGTTTCAGTTGTGAACCTATTATTATTATTGCCTTGTTAGGCTGGTCCATTTATGCCCCGTGGCACTGAAGTTAAAAAACTATTGTACTATGCCTTTGTTTTAAAACTTCGGTAAAACAGAGGTCTATACATGGGTTACCCTCGCTGCCAAAATATTATTTATTTCTTTTAGCATAAGTGTATGTACCGCCAGACGATTGGATTCAATCACAACCAGTGATAAACGGCGGCTGCATTCGATTTTATTAGACGTACTCACATTTTCCTTGATATTTAGCAAGGGAAGAGAAAAACTGCAGAAAACAACCTCCCGGTTCAGCTGCTTTTTGGACAGTCGAGTTTGAAACCTGGTCGTACACGTCACAGACGGTCACCCATCCGAGTGCTATCCGCGCTCAAAATATCTTGACATCTGGACTCTTTCCGGGAAGAGATTCACCACGCAGCTAGCCTCAATTTTTTTTTCTTACGTTTTGTACAGAAAGTATTTTGTCAGAGACTACTAGTTGAAGGGTAGCGTTCCAAAAGAACATTTCCAAGATTTTGTAAAATTTTTTGTCAAAAGTTATTATTTTTCGGGATGAATGACACAGTTGATGAATTTCAAGAATTTGTTTAAACAATTGTTCCCCTGTTAATCATAAAAAGTTTTTTTATTGAGTTATAATGACACAATTGAGGAATATTAAAAGCAATATTTTTATATGGATATTTGGCAATTGTTTGAATAATAATTTCATAATGTTAATTGAGGAGGGTTATTATTTTTTCAAATAAGCGGCGCAGGTATTGATTGCCAGTTTTATATTTTTTGTGAAAGCTGTTTTTAATTTTTTAAGTAATTAATGTGGCTTCCTTCTTTTCATAGAAAAGATGCAGCAAATTACGGTTGAAAAAATGAGATTATTGTGTTAACAATCAGGGTATAAGTTCTAACATAAGAAAATACTGAATAATAAGCGACTTAGAATAAGAGATTGAAAAAAAAACAAGAATTTTCTCCACCTTTCCTATGAAAAGGCACAAGTGGATGATTATTAATTGTTGAAATAATGGCAAAACTGTCTTTAAAAAAATAATAACTTTTCATGATTTCAAAGCAAAAAAAGCTTGTTTAAAAAAACGATAATTATTTAACCAATTACCTTTTTAAAACCCATGTTAATTTTAAAAGCTCGGTGGCACCGGTTATGTTGACCGATTTGAAAAAATAATTTGGGGCCTTTTTTCTGGAAAACGAAAAAATTGGGAGGGATCGATTAGTAAAAATCGAAAGTCGAATTTTAACAGGTATTAATTCAGAACACCCTAGTGCTGCATTGAAGCGTGAAATGTTATAGGGTAGCGGAACCAATTATCGAGGGGTATCCTATTGTCCGAGGTCAAAGATAAAATCCTTTCCAATTCCAATATTTTTTCACGTAAGCTTAATTAATTGGATTCAGAAACTTGATTGCGACTCATTTAATGATTTCTGATAAAAAAAATAACATTTTTTCACTTTTAAGTTCGGAGAAATTAACTGTTTCCTCAACAAATGGTTCCTCCTCGATAATTGGTCATTAGTTTGCGAGGAAAGCTCTTATGTTGCAAAGAATTGAAAAAAATTCAAAAAGTTGGAATAACTCGCTGAACAAATGATAAAAAAGGAAAAATTTTGAATTATGAAATAATTTAAAAAACTACACTACAAAAAAAAATTTGTCACAATTATTATAGTAAATATTTGTCAAGTAGAAATAACAGTTGGTTGCTGATCCTTTTGTTCTTTGTATATCGTTGACATACTATGTTTATTTTTTCTATTGTAATTTGGCTAGGATAGAGTTTTTTCGATTCTGAGAATAATATTTTATGCAGAATTTTCTTGATTATGCGCCTGTGTTATCACACAAACACATTTTTCACCATTATATGTTGTAATTCTATGCTTACTTGTTAAAAACTGTTCCTTTGTCTCGGCAAACAACAAGAAGAAAGAGAAGAGAGTAAGTGAGTTTCAGTTCAAATTAGAATCATCTCGTCAGACTCTGTGGACGAAAATTCTGCCTTTACTAGTGCATTCCACCCATGCGAATAAATGCAATACATGTTGCGAACGAGCAAGTAGGTCATATGCAGCTCCAAGTTCGACCGTCGTTTCCATCTATGAGATTATATTTAAATAATTTGAATGTAATTTTCCCCAAAATTTGAAATTAGTAAAGTAGCAATTACTAATGTTTCGCAGTAAGTGTGGTTTATGAACTATAATAATAAAAAATTTGCTAAATTATTTGTGTGTTACAGAAACTAACTTATCTAGCAAAAATTTAACTTTGTGATTCAATATCTGAATACACGTAGGACTCAATGGGTGGCAACGCTATAATTTTACTGAGGAATCGATATTTTCCAATTATTCCCGTTGCCCAGCGTTTCTTTTCTGCTAAATAAAAAATTTACACTTATTAATAATAATGAATATGAAATAAAACATGATTCTGAAATAACATGTCAAGTTTTTAAAATTTGACACTTTCGAAATATTAAATGTTTGTTATATCAAGAGAATCCACATTTATCGCAAAGAAGTATTATTTACAGTTATTATTTATGAAGATAGGTACTATCCTGTTATCTAAAAAGAACAATCACTTTGCCCTAAGCGGCTACCATTTCTCAAAAAGACAACTAACTTCCTAGGAAACAATGTACCATTATGAAAGCAAAGGAACTCCGAATGGGTAATGGTTTGTAGATATTACTCCCAGAGGAATCGTGAAGCTGGAATTTAACGTATAGAACAAAGTGTTGTGAAAAATAAACCTTGAAAATATTTACTTTTGATTATCACTTCATTTCTCATCCTTTAAGAGTCTTTTAATTTCATTCACATTGTATTAAATACCTACATAAAAGTTTAAAATTACAACAGTTCAATATCCAATTTTTGTTTTTGTTTATACTAGCTCAATTGGATGACTGTCCAGTAGTCAGCTTAGGTTTAGACTTGACCCATTAGAGTTTAATTCAATAAGCGCAAGTACGGCACCTATAACGCGTTAGCCTATCGCTTCATGCCACAGTCAATTTAAAGGAAGATCTAGAGCTTCTGTGGAACAAAATTGTTTTCGGCACGAACTTCCACAACAGAAAATAAATTTGAAAACAACCGTGCAAAATCTCTAGGATCTACCTTCTGATCCTGTCCGTAGTCAAGGTAGAAAACAATATTACATTTTTGCGCGGAAACTTATCCTTTTATCCCTGTCTCATCTAAAATCAATTATCCAATGCCTACGAAACGAAAATAGATATTTTTCTCCCTTTTATAGGAAGGAAATTGTTAGAGTGAGAGAGCAGGAATATAAGTATAACAAAGTCCAGTATCCGACAGTTAAATTGTATAGTTACTATTTGCCAATAAAGGTATTTCTACAGATCCCTGCAATGCAAGATGCAATGGATTTCCGAGAATTTTGTTTGTGTTAAATATTCCAAAATCTTACTCGCTTCAAAGTTTAAGGGGAGATTATGCAACGCTACTTAAGGGAAGACTACATTTCGGTACTTCGACTCCCAAGTGCACTTAGGAGAGCAGTCGAGCTATCAGGAAGCCTTTAAGTCTACGCCATTTCATTAATATAGAGTGAATCTAATCTCTTAAAACTAAGAAATCAGAAAATTTGCCCAAATTACAAGGAACTTCAAAATTTGTACAGTTCTTGTGCAGATAATTCTTAACTTTATTAAAATTCTAGGAAATTTCTTTGCTAAGGGTATGCACAATATTGTAATCAATTGTAATAAATGAAAGTAATAAAAACAAAGTACTTACGGACCTTCCGTAAACTATGCTATCAATTTGAGGGGCAGAGGGGGTCGGGCCAAAACCGACTATTGGTAAGAGGAGGCGGGGGAAGGGGGCGTCAGAGAAAGTAACTTTATAAACTTACGTTTAGTACGTTTTCCGATGATAAATTTTGACAAAGTTTGCGTATTTTGCTTATAAGCGGACTGAATTAATTTAACACAATAAGAAAATCTAACCATTTTTGAGAAAAATATTATTTTTTCGGTTGAAAATGTCCAGTGTTATATTTTTGTTTCTGAATTCAACTTTTTAAGTTACAAATTCTTGAATTTGGTTAAAAATTTAATTATGATGTTGAAAATGCAACTAATTTTTAAACAACTATAAAATTGTCAAAAATTTAACTTTTTGGGCGGAAAGTTGAGTTACTTTGTTAAAAATGTATTTTTTTTAGTTGAAGTTTTCACTCTTTGATTGAAAATTGAACTGTCATGTTGAAAATTTGTTTTATTTTTGGTTGAAAATTTATCATTTTTTAGTTTAAAAAATCAACTATTCGATTGAAAAATGATCTTTTTAGTTGAAAGTTCAACTATTTGGTTGAAAATTCATGTATATGGTTGAAAATCGTCCTTTTTGGTAGAAAATTAATCTTCTTAGTAAAAAACTTGTCTTTTTGGTTGAGTATTCAACTACTTGGTTGAATGTTGAACTCTCTTATTGATACTAACCTTTTTTTGTCGAAGATTCATAACTTTATTTAAAAATGTATCTCTGGTTGAAAATTCTACTACCCACACAGCATGAGATATCGGCGGGATATCTCATTTATCTCCCAGAATATCCTGGGCACATCCTAGAAATATCGCAAATGATATCGTGCAGGGTGGACATCTTGATATCCCTGGAATGTCCCAAGGATATCACTGAATATCCTAAGAATATTTAATTAATGTCCCAATGTTATGTCACAAGGATGTCCCTAGGATATCCCTATTCTATAACATGGTATAGTCCTGGAAATTCTGATATATCTACTGCCAATTATATACTATATTCAGTTGTATAAGTAAAATAACTCATCATTTCACAATATTAGTTATTTTCCCAGAGATTTTGTTCATACTTTAACATCATAAAGTACAATAATAGTAAGAGCCACCTCTAAAGTCACTTCCAGGCGAATTCTATCACAAAACTATCGCGCAATAATAAGTGACTGAATTTGAAGTGCTTTTTATTGAAGTTAATATGGTGTCTTTGCAAATATTTTAAGAATTGTATAGGTATAGCTGCACAATAAAAGTTATTTTTCACTACATTACCATAAATGGCCTTTGGATACGGAACCATAACTGGCAGATCGAGAATAAAATCAAAATAAAGGAAATCAGATTGTCCATCTCACTATGTGAATCGATACTTTCATACGTTCAAAACGCAAGGTACGGAAGAATAGTTTGTCGCTCAATTTATCCTGTAAGTAGCCTCGTGCACGGAAGACCTTTCAATTTTATTTGAATCCTGGATCAAATCCTCTCTCTTGAACTTCCATGCCATTTCTTGCCTTTCACCATTTAGGAGGAGATTGTGAAACTGGTTCAAACTATCCAGTCAGTTCGAGCCAAGATTACATTTCAACTTTCACAGGTTTCGAAACATTTTTCAAACTCCAGCAACCACAAACTACTTGCAAATTTGGAAAAATATATAATTTCACTCAAAAGCAGTAAGATAACGTTTCAAGTGTATCCGCTGTGAGCAAGTATAAGGTGCGAATAATTCTATCAGGCCACGAAAACTCACTTAGAATTCCTGAGCAAGAATCATACAAAAAATATCCATTAAAACATAGTCGAAGAAACTTTTGTGTATTAAATTCTATTTATAACATGTAGATATAGAAGTCTTCAAAGCAAATTGAAGCAAATGGAAATGTATGAACTAAAAATTTTACTTGCTATGAATTCTAAAAATATTTATATTACAATGAGAAATACTCCGTTTAAGTAGAAAAAGCGAGGCATAGTTAGACACCAGTATTGGAATTCTAAAAAAAATAACTACGTTAATTTAAAATTTAAATTTGCAGGCACAGAAATTATAATATTTTGATAATCAAAAATATATACATTTAAATCCCTTACAAACTAAATATCTGGTCTAGAACAATTGAATTATTGATTCATAAATTTCCATCATATGAAATGAGAACACTTATAGATAAAATACTTTTAAGTAATTAACTATCAGAGCCTTCTGTTTTCTTCAAGGAGAATAACGGTTTTATTTTTCTACGAGAGCCATAAAATTTATAATTTATAGCTCAACGTTGCAAGTGGTTAGGGCAAACCTGAAGAGCGAGGACCACAAAGCTCTCATGAGGACTAAGCTTGACCACGTCGTCTTAAGACTTTTATTGGGTTTACAACGGTCCGAAGAAAATGTGAGTTTTATGATTGGAAACCTAACACATTGGAAACCACACGAAGAGATTTTATGAAAATAGAGGCATTCTTCTCTGAATTTTATATCTGCGTAACAAATCTTTCCATCAATTGTTGATTAAGGCATGCGAAAATTGGCACTAGTTCGTTGTAAAACGTGTCACGTAAAAAAGGCAAGCAAAAAATTTCCTGACCACTTATCGAGGTCGTGCTTTTATCGACGATTCAGGAATAACTGCATTTTACGCCTGTGACCGCTAGTCTAGAACCTACAATGTGGTATTAAATCTTTTTCTTGCTTTAATAAAATAAAGAAAAGTTGCAAAATATTGTGACGATTACTTTAAAACATGTGATATGGTTTAAAATCTTCTTCTTCACGTAATAAAACAAATAATTACGAAAAATTTATGAGTTTTTAATTATCATCCGTTTCCTCTGTGTTGATTTTTTTCTACATCCCAGAGCAACCAGTAAAAAAAAATCTAGTCAATTTAGGAAAAAATTACTCTAAAATCTAAAATGTGGATTCAAATATTTTTCTTTATTTAATCAAATAACTCATTTCAAATCATACACAAGTGTTTATCTATTATCCGTTTCTTCAGTATTAATTTTCTTCAGCTAGATTTTTTATCTTTGCTCCAAAAATCATTAGACCAAGTAATTGGCACAATTTAACATCAGAAATTAATTCATTACACTTGTCCACAAAATAACATTAATATTCTAAATTATATTCAGATTCAGTGAACTTACTCAGAATGGAATTAGTCACTTAAATTTTACAGGTTAAAAGATGCAGACCCGCGTCATCCATAATCGGCTTAATTTAATATTAGAAATCAAAGCAATAAAATTCAATAATTCAGAATTTAAATTTAGAATTGTACGAAATCAAATTCTTCTTTCCAAAGTTTACTTTGAAGCTTTGAAAATCCAGATTTAAAAAAATTGAAATATTCAAAATCAATCAGTGAAAATTGCGCTTTATATTTATTTTTTTTTGTTTATTTAGGAATGTTCAGTTAATAAAATCAATGAAATCTGAAAAGTCTATTAATAAAATATACGCCTATGACTACGCTAGGCTATGTGGGTCGAAAATAGCATTGAATCTCTTTTTTGTTGTATTAGTTTTTATAAATAATCAACTCTTTCAGAAAAAAACAGTGTGGGACAATGGATCGCTAAAAAAATGTATTTCATGCGTAAAACACTACTATATAACATAAATAATATTATAGAAACAAGTGGATTTCTAATTTCGATATATTTTTTTCCATTCTCTCATAAACGGTTGGTAATAAAATATTATCGTCACCGAAAATTCCGTAATACTAGCCCTGGGGCTATACTTGGCCGGTTAGTTTAACGAAAAATTCCGTGATACTAAACAGTGCTGTAATGTTGATAAAAAAATAGCGCTGGGAATTTCATCATGAAAGACAACTTTTGATTTCAATCCGAAAAAATTTGCCATTTTCGATCAAGGTCAACGCTGTAAAATGGCTGATTTTAAACATCAATTTTTTATGTCGGTAACAAAAAAAATTCTAGTAATAAGATAACTTTATTTATGATGTTATATTTTCATTCCATCGGCGCTTCGTAGCAGCCCTACCAGCGGCTATAGTACAACAACTTTATGGTCCTGTCAACATAGGGTTTTACAACAACCTTTCAATAGCGGTGACATTACTGATTCAAATTGTGTTTCGCTTTTTCGCGTTTACGACCCATTTTCACGTGGCGTTATTTTACTGTTCTGGATGTACCTGCCTCATGAGAAGAAAGATGTTATCTGCGGCTAAAGTGGAGGAAACTGATGGCCACTGTAGTCAATGTAAAGAAGGATGTTTTGATGCAGGTTCACTATGGTCAACTTAAGGAGATTGCTTTGGAAATTTATGCTCTACACATAAATCGATCACGATATTACTGAACGGATGTTTGCTAAAGCTTGAGGTTCATTAAGTACGTCATTCAACATTTAATTCTTGAAAATGATGTGCTTCTTCACTTTATATCAATTATTTATTATTATTCTATATTAAATAATACTTGCAATTTGATCAATTTGTATAAATATCTACTTCGTTTTACCTTCTTAGGGTTTCCTAGGCTACGCCTGAAAGACTTATAATGACTATAAATTTGAGGCAAAATATATACATTTTCTTATCTCGTATAGTTATTTGTTTGTAATCAGGGGTTAAAATTTAAGCAAACTGAAGACATTTTGCCTTTTTAGACTTCGACGTTGGAAGCTTTGGTTTAGTTCGATTTTCCTCGAGGATATCTCAAATTGAAGCTCTTGTAATGTAGAATTTCGATAATGGATACAAATCACTATATAAATATGAAAAAGAAAAGTTTCAAACAATCATAAAAGTTACCCTAACATCCTACGTCCTAGGAAACCATTCCTCTTTGGCTTGATTTTATAGTACCCATTTAATAATTGGCTTCATTTACCACGGTGGCTTTTAAAAAAGTTAAATGCCATTTTTAGGTTCCCCAAAGTTATGAACAGGAGATTGTTTTGAATGCTTCTGGGGAACCATTTTTGATGAAATTGAAATATTTCCCTGAGCGGATTTTTTTTTACCTGCAAAAACCTTTTCGAAATACTGAAAAGCAGTAAAATACTATTTTCAAGTTAATAAGACCATATGGGTCCATATCATCTCACATGCTTTGCAGAGACGGCAAAACTGCGGCAAGTCTCTCCAGCGGCACTTATCGTCCAAGAAGATCTTCTGAGTAGTACTAAAAATGGTAAAACTGCGGCAAGTCTCTCCAACGGCATCTATCGCCCAAGAAAATCTTCTGAGTAGTATTAAGAATGGCAAAACTGCGGCAAGTCTCTGCAGCGGCATCTATCACA
>CAKNWT010255755.1:0-15187 GCA_932066315.1 Andricus coriarius | reverse complement strand
GAACGATCGTGGTCGTAGCTTCCGGAGGCTACATCTGTGCCAATTTTCACCAACAACCAAAACCTTTTTTTGGACACCAAGGGAGTGGTCCAATGGATATACTCGGGGACTCGTACGCCGGACGCAATCGGTAATAGGTATTTAGCGACTTTGACATGACCGAGCATGGTTCCTTCGCCATGCCACGCCAGTCCGTCATTAATTCAAAACATTTTAGTTCGCTAAGCCTATTATTTTTTTTCCGAAAAAATCACTGAAATAGTCGACACAACAATTTTTAACTGGAATTCTAATTTTCTGTGTGGGTTAATTCCTACGCATAGAGTACACTTCATGGGCATATTTCACAACGCTTTTGGATTAATGTAAGAGCCAGTAGAACGAACGAGCGCATCCGTTGTTATCATCCCTTTGCGATGTACTTGTGAGCTTTTCTCGCCTCGTTTAACACGACCCATTCATAAATTTGATGACGGCGAAAATACTGTCAGAATTTGTAGGAATAGTCGCGGAACTACAATCTGGACGAAACCTCGCGACACTCAATTTACGCACTGGCAAGCGAACTTTTATTGTCTAGAAAGTTATGAACGGCATAACTATGACATACATTGGCAGGACAATAACATTCCTCTCAGAATGGGGCACTCGTTGTAATTGCCCGATTCACTCAACGTACCTAACCATTCATCTCATTTCCATTTAGGTTCAATTAGATTGTCCGAAATCCCGATTTTCGGCTTTCCGATGAAATTCGATCATCTCGGTAAAAATTGGATTTTCAATTCGGGTCAATTTTCGATGATTTATTATTTTACAAGAGAGTTTTGACTTTCTGTTATCGATTGAACCTGTCTGAATAGATAAAAAAAGTGTATGTACTTTAAAGGAGAATTGGAAGTATAAAGAATTAATTTTTTTTTCTTTTTGATTTCTTGAATTTAAGAAAGTTATGAATGTGCAACGTCAGAAGGTATCGATTGAACCCGTTTGAATAAATCAAAAAAGTGTTTCTGAGTTTAAAGGAGAATTATAAGTATAAAGAATTACTTTTTTTTTTTGATTTTATGAATTTAAGAAAGTTATGAATGCTCAACGTCAGAAGGTATCGACTAAACTCGTTTTAATAGAGCAAAAAAGTGTATGTGTTTTAAAGGAGAATTAGAAGTATAAACAATTAAATTCTTTTTGATTTTATGAATTTAAGAAAGTTATGAATGTGTAACGTGAGAAGGGGTCACTCGCTCTAATTTTCCAATTTATTCAACGTAACTAACGATTTATCTGATTTTCATTTCGGTTCAATTACATTATCCAAAACCGCGATTTTCGGCTATATGACCAAACTGGATGACCTCGATGAAAAACGAATTCTCAATTCAGGTATAAAGTATAAAGAATTACATTTTTTTCTCTCATGAATTTAAGAAAGTTATAAATGTGCAACGTCAGAAGGTATCGATTGAATTCATTTAAATTGATCAAAAAAGTGTACGTGTTTTAAAGGGGAAATAGATGTATGAAGAATTACATTTTTTTTCATGGATTTAAGAAAGTTATGAATGTGCAACGTCAGAAGGTATCGATTCAACCCATTTGAATAAATCAAAAAAGAGTATGTGTTTCAGGGGAGCATCATAAGTATAAAGCATTACATTTTTTTAATTTCTTGATTTTAAGAAAATTATGAATCTGCAGCGTCAGAAGCTATCGATTTAAACGTTTCAATGGATCAAAAAATATTATATGTTTGAAGGGAGCATTATAAGCATAGAGCATTACATTTTTTTTAATTTCTTGTGTTTAAAAAATTTATGAATGTTCAACGTCAGAAGGGGTCACTCGCTTTAATTTTCCAATTTACTCAACGTACCTAATCATTTATCTGATTTCCATTTCGGTTCAATTAGATTTTCCGAAACCCACATTTTCGGCTATTTGACCGAATTGGATCATCTTGGTGAAAAATGGATTCTCAATTCGGGTCAATTTTCGATAATTTATAATTTTACAAGAAAGCTCTAACTTGCTGGTATCGATTTGACCCGTTTGAATGGATAAAAAAGTGCATGAGTTCTAAAGGAGAATTAGAAGTATAAAGAAATACTTTTTTTTTGATTTCATGAATTTAAGAAAGTTATGAATGTGCAACGTCAGAAGGTATCGATTGAACCCGTTTGAATAGATAAAAACAATGTATATGTTTTAAAGGAGCATTATAAGCATAAAGCATTACATTTTTTTAATTTCTTGACTTCAAGAAAGTTATGAATGTGCAACGTCAGAAGGTATCAATTGAACCCGATTGAATGGGTAAACAAAGTATATGTTTAAAGGGAGGATTATGAGCATAAACATTACATTTTTTTTAATTTCTTGAGTTTAAGAAATTCATGAATGTGCAACGTCAGAAGGTATCGGCTGAACCCGATCGAATGTATCAAAAAAGAGTATGTGTTTGAAGGGAGCATTATAAGCATAAAGCATTACATTTTATTTTAATTTCTTGAGTTTAAGAAATTTATGAATGGGCAACGTCAGAAGGGGTCACTCGCTCTAATTTCCCAATTCACTCAACGTACCTAACCGTTCATCTGGTTTCTGTTTTTGTTCAATTAGATTGTCTGAAACCCCGATTTTCGACTAACCGATGAAATTGGATCATCTCGGTAAAAATTGGATTCTCGATTCGAGTCATTTTTCGATGATTCACCATTTTACAAGAGAGCTCTAACTTTCTGGTAGCGATTGAACCCGTTGGAATAGATCAAAAAAGAGTATGTGTTTCGAGGGAGCATTATAAGCATAAAGCATTACATTTTTTTTATTTCATAAATTTAAGAAAATTATGAATGTGCAACGTCAGAAGGTATCGACTGAACCCGTTTAAATGAATCAAAAAAGTGTACGTGTTTTAAAGGAGAATTATAAGTATAAGAAATTAATTTTTTTTTCATTTCATGAATTTAAGAAAGTTATGAATGTGCAACGTCAGAAGGTATCAATTGAACTGGTTTGAATGGACCAAAAAAGAGTATGGGTTTCAAGGGAGCATTCTAAGCATAAAGCATTACATTTTTTTCAATTTCTTGATTTTAAGAAAATTATGAATGTGCGACGTCAGAAGGTATCGACTAAACCCGATTGAATGGATCAAAAAATAGTATGTGTTTCAAGGGAGCATTATAAACATAAAGAATGAAATTTTTTTATTAAACGAATTTAAGAAAGTTATGAATGTGCAACGTCAGAAGGTATCGATAAAACCCGATTTAATGGATCGAAAAAGAGCATGTGTTGAAGGGAGAATTGGAATTATGAAGAATTACATTTTCTTTTGATTGTATAGCCTTAAGAAAGTCATGAATGTGCAACGACAGAAAGTATCGATTGAACCCGTTTGAATAAATCAAAAAAATGTGCGTGTTTTAAAGCAGAATTAAAAGTATAAAAAATTACATTGTTTTTGATTTCATGAATTTAAGAAAGTTATGAATGTGCAACGTCAGAAGGTCTCGATTAACCCGTTTGAATGGATCAAAAAAGGGTATGTGTTTCAAGGTAGCATTATAAGCATAAAGCATTCCATTTGTTTAATTTCTTGATTTCAACAAAGTTATGAATGTGCAACGCCAGAAGGTATCGATTGAACCCGTTTGAATGGATAGAAAAAGAGTATGTGTTTCAAGGGAGCATTATAACCTTAAAGCATTACATTTTTTTAATTTTTTGATTTTTAGAAAGTTGTGAATATGCAACGTCAGAAGGTACCGACTGCACCCGTTTGAATAAATCCAAAAAGTTCTTGTGTTTTAAAGGAGAATTAGAAGTATAAAGGATTACTTTTCTTTTTTTATTACATGAATCGAAGAAATTTATGAATGTGCAACGTCAGAAGGTATCGACTGAACTCATTTGAATAGATGAAAGATGTGTATGTGTTTTAAAGGGGCATCAGAAGTATAAAGAATTACATTTTTTTGATTCAATGAATTTAAGAAAGTTATGAATGTGCAACGTCAGAAGGTATCGATAAAACCCGATTGAACGGATAAAAAAAGAGCATGTGTTGAAGGGAGGATTGGAATTATGAAGAATTACATTTTCTTTTCATTGTATGGCCCTAAGAAAGTCATGAATGTGCAACGTCAGAAGGTATCTATAAAACCCGATTTAATGGATCAAAAAAGAGGATGTGTTGAAGGGAGAATTGGAATTATGAAGAATTACATTTTCTTTTGATTGTATGGCCTTACGAAAGTCATGAATGTGCAACGTCACAAAGTATCGATTGAACCCGTTTGAATAAATCAACCAAATGTACGTGTTTTAAAGGATAATTATAAGTATAGAAAATTACTTTTCTTTTTTTATTACATGAATTGAAGATAATTATGAATGTGCAACGTCAGAAGGTATCGACTGAACCCGTTTGAATAGATCAAAGATGTGTATGTGTTTTAAAGGAGAATCAGAAGTATAAAGAATTACATTCTTTTGATCTCATGAATTTAAGAGAGTTATGAATGTGCAACGTCAGAAGGTATCAATTAAACCCGTTTGAATAGATCAGAAAAGAGTATGTGTTTTAAGGGAGCATTATAAGCATAAATAATTACATTTTTTTAATTGCATGAGTTTAAGAAAGTTATGAACGTGCAATGTCAGAAAGGGTCACTCGCTTTAATTCCCCAATTCACTCAACGTACCTAACCGTTCATCTGGTTTCCATTTTGGTTCAATTGGATTTTCCAAAACTCCGATTTTCGGCTATCCGCTCAAATTGGATCATCTTGATAAAAATTGGATTCTTAATTCGGGACAATTTTCGATTATTTATTATTTTACAAGAGAGCTCTAACTTTCTGGTATTGATTGAACCCGTTTTAATGAATCAAAAAAGTGTATGTGTTTTAAGGGAGCACTAGAAATATAAAACATTACATTTTTTTTCATTTTTTGAGTTTAAGAAAGTTATGAATGTGCAACGTCAGAAAGAGTCACTCGCTCTAATTTTCCTTCACTCAACGTACCTAACCGGTCAATTCAAAACTCTTTATTTGTTTGGTAATTTATCCCTTTTTTTGGAAAATTCATCATTATAGTTAAAAATTCATCCGCTTGGATTGAAAATTTCTTGTTGTTGAAAATTGAGCTGTCTTAAAAAAATCAATTATTTAATTGAAAATGTAACGGTTTTTGTTTAAAAATTCGACTATTTGGTTTATAATTCATCTTTGTAGTCTGATAATTCAACATTGTCAAAAAGTCATCTTTTTTGGTCGAAAATTCAATCTAGGATTTCCAAAGATTTTATGCTCGATTATAAAGAATTTCTAGAAAACTTTAAAAAATAACTAAAAGATTTCAACGAATTTTATACATTTCTAGGGTTTAACAAATTTATTTTCAGATAATTTTAATGAATAAGTTTAGTTTAACTTATATTTAAGGGGCATTTAAATATTTTTAGCGATTTCGAAAAATTTCGTCAGATTTCGAAATTCTCAAGGGATTCAAAGAATTTTTATAGAATTTCCAAGGATTTTAAGCTCGATTTTAAAGGTATTCCTAGAGAACTTTGAATACTAAATAAAACGAAATAAAATTTGAAGGAATTCTTAATGATTAAAAAAGTTGCAATGGATTCCAAGCCATTAAAAGACATTTTCCAAAATTGACAGAATTTTATTGAATCTCTAATGATTTTAAAGATCTTAAAAATATTCAAAGATTTTTAGGGATTATTTCTACTTATTTTAATGGATTTTTATGATATGCAACGATTTCAATGGAATTTAAGGGATTTCAACGAAATAGAAAAGTTTAGTAAATAAATTTCAAATGATTCATAAGAAAAGAATTTAAAGAGGTTTCAAAAATTTTAAGCGATGTAAAATAATTTTGTAGGGTTTCAAAATATTTCAAGAAATTTAAAGCAACAAATGAATTTTATTTATTTTATTTTCCAGGACTTTTTATGCTTTTTATAAATTTATAACTAGCTTAGAGATTTCAAAGGAATTCGCCAAAGAACTTTAAAATGGTTAAAAAAAATGGTGAAAAAAAATTATCGGAAATTCATTATAGGAAAATCAGTATAGGCCTATACAGATTTTTCTTTAATATTTTTTGGTGAGGAAGTTGGAAATCTTGCATAAAAGTTGCGTTCATTCCATTCTTCGATCGCTTTTTTTTTCTTACTTAATTTATTTTTTTTTTATTTTGTTTAAATGCTACATATTGTTACTAATTATATAATAGTAATTATTAATAACAATAAATTATCTGTCATTAGGAAAATGTATTTTTTTGAAGGACGTTTCAAAATCTATTTAAAAGAACATTCCTTAGAAAGCTTGCATTTGCTAAAAAGCCTTCAACAATTAATTTTAATTAACAATTATATCACAATGACGATAAAAAACTAAAAAATTTAGCCCTTCTCTTTTTACCCCTGCGGGACTTTTCGCAAATTAAATTAATTTTTGCTTCGTATTTTCGAAACTGTGATGCACATATCGAAAATGTTATCCTTAAAAATTCCTTAAAAATGTTATCCTTAGAAATTTAGCCCTTCTCTTCTCACCACTGCGGAACTTTTCGCAAATTCAATTAATTTTTGCTCCATACTTTCGGAACTTTGATGCCCACATCAAAAATGTGATCCTTAAAGAAAAATGTATATGGCTTTACATGGCGTGGTTGTAAAAATTGTTTAAACTAAATTTTATAAATTTAGCCCTCCTCTTCTCACCACTGCGCAACTTTTCGCAAATTGAATTAATTGTTGCTTCCTATTTTTGAAACTGTGATGCACATATCGAAAATGTTATCCTTAAAAAAATGTGTATTGCTATATATGGCGTGGTTGTAAACATTATTTTAACTAAATTTTCGAAATTCAGAAATTTAGCCCTTCTCTTCTCACCACTGTGGAACTTTTCGCAAATTCAATTAATTTTTGCTTCGTACTTTCGGAACTTTGATGCATATATCGAAAATGTTATCTTTAAAAAAAATGTGTATTGCTCTAATTGGCGTAGTTTAAAAAATGTTTTAAACCAAATTTTAGAAAGTAAGCCCTTCTCTTCTCACCACTGCGGAACTTTTCGCAAATTCCATTAATTTGTTATTCGTACTTTCAGAACTTTGATGCATATATCGAAAATGTTATCCTCAAAAAAAATGTCTATTGCTTTATATGGTGTGGTTGTAAAAATTATTCTAAGTTATTTAAATAAATTGCTTATTTTCTAAATTTCTTATTTAAGCTAAATTGTTTAAAATTATGTGAACCTTGCTGTGTGCATTATTGTGTATATTTCGTCCACGGAAAAATATGTATATGAATTGTACTCACACGTAATGCGTCGAAATTATAAATAAAAAAGCGATATCTTTTCCAAAATCTCTGAAAAGAACTCGAATGAACTGTATAGTAAATAGGGAGGATAAATAATCAAATTAATTGCATATCATGTAATTTTTGTATCATACTGAATTATTATCATAACGCTACTTATCTCGCATTTTCCGTATCCTTCCTGGCGAAAAAACAAGTTGGAATATTTATATGTATAGAAGCCAGCGGAATTATTGGGTTGATCGAACCAAATTTTTCTCTTACGCTTCATTATAAAGTTGATTTTAATGTAAAAGTGATAATATATTTGTTGCATATCAGTAAATTCTAACATGAAATTTGAATATTCAATGACGTTTCTACGTGTTTTAAGAAAATTTAGAGATGTAACATTTAGTTTAACATTAATTTATTTTAATAATTTAAGAAAAACAAAACTTCAGCTGATTTATTTACATGCTTAGCATTTTTATATTGTTGAGCCTGTTTTTAATATTGGTTTATTGTAAATTCGTAAAATTTGTCATTCCGTAATTTTTAATAAATGCTTAAAAAATAATTAACTGGAGCGATAATAACAATTAAACATTGATCAGGTTCAAAAACTTTTTATTTTTTCATCATTTCCAATATTTATTTCATATTGACAATTCTGCATAAAATTTACAAAAAGGTCTTTTTTGTCTTATGGGAAATACGTATTAATCTTCATGGGATTTTTTTTCAAAACAAAAAAATGGATTTTTTTTTGTGGATTCAAACAAATTTCCGAAAGATATGCATAAAAATTCGAAGCGAAAAAATTTGGAACACCCTAACTTGCAACCATTTCAATAAAAAAGTTTGTTAACTTAATTTGACAATATTTTTTAATTTATAAAAAAATCTGTTACATCTCTAAATATACTCTTCTAAATCTAAAAGAATTTATACCGCGTTAACTGTAAAAATTGTTAATAAACTTCTCGAAAGATTTAAAAATCGTTTTCAGCTTTCTTTAATTAGAAAAATTTATTCAAATTATGGGCGTCCGCATATGTGACGTGGAACGAAAAATCCTGCCCTAGGGCGGAAAATGAGCTTACAAAATAAATCGGATCAAAGAGGGGATTTCTTATTCAATATTGGAAATCTTCATTATTTAAAATCAATAAAAACCGGAAAATCGATTTTTTTGTCAAAAGGCTGGTTTCTTCGTTCCACGTCACATGTATATTATCGCCTGCAATTAAAAAAAAAAAAATTTTATTTTTTTCCGTACTTGAATTATTTGCTTGGCAATAAATAATATTACACAAGATATTGAAAAAAAATTTAAATAAGTCTGCTCGACCTCTACTGACGCGAAAACATGTTGAAAGTATTAGTGAGACTTACGTTAATGTATTATTATAATATCCAATCTGTGCTTAAGGTTCTAATGAAAATCAACTTTTCGGTGCTCAAACTTTACGATAAAGGAATTTCGATATTCTGGAAATTCTTATATTAAAGTAATCCAAAAATGTAATCAAAGTGGGTAAAACTGGTTTCATTATTCTATGGTAAATTATAACATTACGTGAATGTGGAAAAAGTTAAAAAAAAATGTCTGTGTGCAAAAAAAAATTTTTTTAAATTTACTTTAATGTTGTTTAAATTTTAATTAATATCCTATGATTATGAGTTTGGACTACTTCAATAGAAAACTGTATAAAATGGCAATGTTTAAAAGTATTAGACATTGTGTTTGAAAATGAAACATGAAAAAAAAAGTTTTATTAGAGCAACAAAAAATACTAAATAATATTGGATAATTGTTTATTAGGGTGGTCCTATTTATATTCGATAAATTACAAAGTTCTAAGTATTTTTTAACTAATTTTGAAATGCCTAAACAATTAATATTCGTAAAAACAATTTTTCTCAACAACTTTTCGTGATTTAAAGGCGAAAAAAAATGTGTTAAAAAAAATAATTTTTCAAACAATTCAAAATTAGTTATAAAATACCTTGAAACTTGTCTCTTATCGAATAAATATAAATAATTTAGAAACGATTCCAAAAAATACTGTCTTTAGCATGAATTTTACATAAAAATCATATTTTGCATTTTTTCGGGCATTTTCCGGGCACAAGACAAGGGGGTTAAAATCAAAAGTTATTGTGTGAAAATTATTCCTTGAAAATTCCTTGAAGAGGTGACCAAATTTTAAATTACAAAAAGTTAATTTTGACCGATTTAAAATGAAATAGAAAATTTATTTTTCCGAAAACGAACAAATTGAGGGGGGGGGCGATAACCAAAAATCAAATTTTGAATTTTTGGTCACCTGTTGTTTATCTTGATGACTTTTCCGAATTTTGGAGATCCTCGAAAATATACAAAAATAGTATTTTCAATGACAATTCGAAAAAATATTCATAAAATTATTATACACATTATAATTTTAATATTAATTATAGCAATTTCTAACTCTTACTATCCTAATTTTTCAAATTTAAGAATTAATAAAATTCACCAAAATAATTCACATCTATTAATATTTAACATTAATGAAATCTTCAATCAATTCTCATTTCTATCAATATAATATATTTCTTTTTATATTTTTTTCTGAAAGGTAATTTAAAATAAAAATTAATGAAAAAATATAATTTATTTTATGTAACTTGAAACATTCGAATGAATTTTTGAAGGTTTCAAAAATTTCAAAAAATTTTGAAGGATTTCCAAAGATTTTTAAAGAATTTTCAGAAAACTTTGGAAAATAAATAAAATAGAATAAAATTTCAATGTATTCCTAGCGATTTTAAATATTTCAAGAGATTTTAAGATATTTTTATCAATTTCATAATATTTAACAAATTTTGTTAAATCTCCAAAGATCTCAAAAAATTCTACTGACTTAAAGAATTTTGTAGGATTTTCAAAGATTTTGAGAAAATACTTGAAAGTTTTAGAAAATTAATTACATGAAATAAAATTTCAAGGAATTCCTTGGGATTCCACAGATTTCAAGAGATTTGAAGGTATTTCAATAAATAAATTTAAATTTTTCTTCAATAAATCTAATATTAAAAAAAATTCAAGCTATTTTAAACAGAGTTCAAACAAATTAAAAAATTTTCAAGGTATTTAAAGAATTTTTTAAAATTTCCAAATATTTTATGCTTGATTTTAAGGGATTTATAGAAAAATTTGGAAAATAAATTGAATTAAATTTTAAAGAATTCATAGCGATTCATAACAATTAAAGAGATTTTAAGGTATTTAAGGGAATTTAATAAGATTTCAAGAATTTAACTGAATCTCCAAAGACTTAGAAGATTTCAAAAATTTTTGCTTATTTAAGTGAATTTCGAAAATTTCAAGGAATTTCAAAGAATTTGTTATCTTTTCCAAATATTTCTACAAATTTCCAAAAATTTGCATAAGATTTATGGGATTTTATAGGACCACTATTTTAGGGGAATTATAGGTTTTTTAATTTTTTTGAAGATTTTAAGCTATCTTAACAAATTCCAAATAATTTCAACTGTTAAGTATTAGAAACAATAAAAAATTATTGAAATTCATTTAAATCCTTCAAATTTATTAATATTGAATATTAATGAAATCTTTGATCAAATCACATTTATTTTATAATATTATGATAAACTTCTTCTTACATCGTCTTGTTGTAAAATTTTATATGCAAATAAAAATATTGAATAAAGAAATTTTCAAAATGTTTTTTTTTGTTTCTTTAGAAAATACACATTTTTTGTAAAAAAATGTATAAAAGTGAGTATAAAGTGTGTAAAAATATGTTTTCCAAAAGGTTCCAAACCACTTAATTCAAAATGTGGAAAAGTCTTCAAAATACTGAACTAATATTGATATAAATTATATCTACGTATGTTTTTTTTTTAATGAAGCAAAGTTATAAAATACATTTTAACTACTGAGATAATTTTTTTGCTCTAATAATGGTGATTTTTTCCATATAATAAAACTTGAAGATTCAAAAACCAATGATCCATACACTGAATTCCCAATCGTAATTTTTATCCTCTTTCGGATGAAAATTAGCCTAATGGGATTAAATGTGTACATATAAGTAATTAAACATAAAAAAGTGCAGCCTAAAAAATCCTAATACTTTTGTGACCAATTTGACCTCGAGATATTTGGTCAGATGGCTTTTGGGTAAAAAAGACCTAATAGTCCATAAGAAACATGTACATAATTATTTGTATAAAATTAATATAGGTTTACTGCATAAAAATTATACGGCATTAACTATCGTATATATTACCACACTCTATTATATTACTCTGCGTAAGTTATACATAAAAAATTTGTAAATAGTTTAATATTAAGAAGTGCCAAAGTAATAATATGATGCATTGTTCTTAGAAAAAGTACCGGAACACATATACGACATACTATACTGCAAAGTGGATAATTTTTGCATAATATTTATAAATTCCGTTATAGTTAGGACTCTGCTGTGTAACAAAAGGAAAGATTGTGAAAAAGTTTAAAAAAATAAGTTTATAAACAAATTGGAGGAAGTGTACAACAAAAAGTCACTGTTGACATAGAAATTCTTCGAGTGTATAAGAGAAAGTGAAAAGAATATGCCTTTGCAAAAAAAAGTTTTAAAAACACTTTATCTGCACCAAATGGTGCGGATTATAAATAAAAAATGGATATCGCTCACTTTTTATAACTCTTTGAAACTCTGGTATACGTGAAATTGTCAAATCTATATCCAAGATCAAAAATGTTCATGTCTTACCAAGTGGTAAAGGAATGTTTTTGTCAGACCAGGATGGTAAACAAAATTCCAGTGGAAATGATTTTCTGATGACAAATTTCATCAAATTGAAAAGTTTTGTTTGTAAATAGAAGCTAATAAAAGTTTATTAACAATATATTATTGCTAGATGAAAAATTCTGATATGTGTGCGTGCGATAATCGAAACAGTATGTCGTATGGACTATGTACTAGTAGGTAATTCAAATTACACCTGTTTGTCACAAAATGCGAAATCTCATCATTGGCTAATTATTCAATAGCCGAAACCGTAATCGATTTTGTGATGAATAGGAAGTGCTGTATTATTGTAAATACACAAATACATACCCATTATGTTCAACATCGAATTTGCATTATTGTTTTAATCATCCCAAATAAATTAATTATTCCACTTACTAGATCATACAATTTATTGATGTCTCTTTTGACAATAGTATCATTGCCACTCATATTTCTTTCCACTGAGGAAATTGAAATATAAAACCAAGAATAATAAAATCTGCTTCATTTTACACTGAAGGGGCATTAAATTTGATATCCCTGTTGAAGCGCGTTAGGAAAAAAAAAATTTGAACAGATTTTAAAGGGTTTGAAAAATAGGGGAAGTGTCTCTACAGTGGATAATGCAACTCACTGTGGATAATTATCAATTATGAGCACAAATTAAAGAAAAATATTTAAGTGTAATTTAATTTTGTTAAGACATGTAGTATATTAACTATCAATGATACTAAATTATTTTATGTATATTAGAATTTTTAATTAATAATTATCCACTGTAGGTTTCGTTATCCACTGTGGAGAGGTTTCCCCTAGTTTATAAATAAATAACTGATAATTTTTTTTTAATTACCACTATAAGTACACTGTAAAAATGCCATTTGTCGCTTTTGATGTACAGCCTAAGCTCGTTATTTTGAAGAGAAATGAATGTTTGCGATTGATTTTGTAAAGCAAATAAGTCATGAATCGTCAATTATAAAACCAGACTACAATTATTACACTCCGGCGATACCGCATAATCTGATACTTTTTAAATTAATAATTTTCTTCGTAAATGTACAGAATAATTTTAGAAAATGTTAAAATGAAATAATTAAAATATACATCAACTGCGTGCGGAATTGTCTTATTTTGCTGATACATCTTTCTTCTATCCGTCATTCCTTTCACTTTCCTAAACTTTCTCTCTTTAATAATAATTATTATTAATTTATTATTATTCTAATATTTGAATATTAGCAAATATTAATTTATTATTACGTTAATAATCACGCAGAATTTTTTTTATATTTCGATCTTTAGTTTTTATTTCTTAAATAATAAACTGATAAATAAAGTTTGGCTTCTGAAAAGATCTTTTTTTTATACAAATCATAAACTTTCAGCTATTTTCAGTTTATTCATCTATTAATAAAGATGATGAATTTTCTCCACCATCAATTTTGTAAATAAAAATTTCTATGTAAGTAATTTTATTTTGTAATAAAATTTATTTCTGAATCTTTCTGAAAATTATTGATAAAAGTGAAGATTTTGATTTTAATTATTCTTTAATATTAGGAAATAATTATGTGACGAAAAGCAGACTTCTACATAATTTTTAGATTATTTATATATTTTTTTAAAAGGTTAATTTTAAATTTTAACGATTTTAAAACCTATCAAAAAAGAATCTAGAAGATTTTAGGAATTTTTGTTTCAAATTTTAGATAGAAAAAATGTGTTCGATTTTTGAATTATTATAAAAGATATTCAGAAGTTTTGAGCAAATCGCAAATACTTTAAATCTTCAAAATATTTAACAAGATTTAAAACAAAATGTAGATTTCTGTTAATTTCGAAAAAAGATTTTTAATCATTTTGGTAGGTCTCAAGATAATAAAATTTTTTTCGTAAGATTGCGCAACAGAATTTGAATTATTTTTCATTTAAGACCAAATTAATTCCAAGGAAATATTTGAAAATCTTTCAAGAAGTTTTCAAAGATTTCCAAAATGTTCAAATAATAACTTGGAAGATTTTAAGTCAATTTTTGTAATTTCGCAGAATTTTAAAAAGTTTTAGGAAAAATTTGAAAAAGATATTTGGAAGCTTCAGAAGTTTTTTAAATTGATTTAAAATTTGAAACAGAAGAATTCTGCGAAAATATGAAATGCTTTTTTAAAAATAAATTTCAAGAGATTATTTAAAAAGATTTCCGAAATTCTTAAATAAGAATCTGAAAGATTTTAGAATAATTTTTGTAATTTTTCAGAATGAAAAAAAACGTTTGGAAAAATTTTAATTATTTTTTAATAAGTTTAGATTTAGAAGTTTTTTAAGCATTCAAGATTTATTTAATGCTTGAGAAGATTTCAAAAATGTAAAACAAAGTGTAAATTTTGTAAGATTTTGAAATAGAATATTGAAGCTTTCAAAGGATTTTGAAAGCTTTTCCAATAATAAAAAAACGTTCTAAGATTCCTGGGAAAATTTTAAATAATTTTTTATTTTGAAAAAATAGTTTTAAGAGAACATTTTAAAATATTTTTATGCATTTGGAAATATATTTAAATTTTTTTTAAAATGTAAGCTCTTAGGACAATTTTTTTTAATGTGCAGTTTTGAAAATTTTCAAGAAAATAAACAAATTTCCAAAGATTCCTGGGAAAATTTTGAATGATTTTTTATGCAAACAATTTTTTTTTAAAGAAAAGTCTAAAAATGTCGAGAAAAATCTTCAAGGTTTGAAGGCAATAGTAAAGCTAATATATTTTTTTTATTTTTATGAACAAATTTCATGTCATTATTATAAAAATTAAACATTTTTTGTTCATTTTTCTTTTTCTATTGAATTTTTGATTGAATCTTTTTGATTATATATAAAAACCTTATTTAGTTGTAAATGCTTTTTTTTCTAAATGAATTCTGAAGGATTATTTAAGAAGATTTCCGAAATTCTTAAATAAGTATCTGAAAGATTTTAGGCCAATTTTTTTTAATTTTTCAGAGTTTAAAAAAACTGTTAACAAAATTTTCATTCTTTTTTACA
>CAKNWT010255753.1:0-11986 GCA_932066315.1 Andricus coriarius | reverse complement strand
ATTCCATTTTTTGATAAAAATTCAACTGTTTGGTTGAATATTTAACTATTTTATTAAAAAATCATTTTTTGGTTGAAGATTTAGCTGTCTTATAAAAAATTTGTCTTTTGGCCAGAAAATCTTTTTTATTTAAAAAAATATCCGATTTCTTCTGTTTTGAGCGAATTTTGGGCATACTGAGTAAAAGTTAAAAAACATGATGGAAAATTTCAGAATGTTTAATTCTCTGCATACAATTTTATCAATTTATTTAAGTTAGTTATGGATATCTTCTATTAATTAAGATTCAAGAAACTCTATATTTTTAATGTTAATTTAAATATTTGTGACAATAAACTAACATTTATATTTTTTTATTGTTTCAGGTAAGTACCTTGATATTGAGATCACAACTTATTTCGATCGTAAGTAACAGTTCTGATTTATTTTATATTTTTAAATATGTTTATTATTAATATATTAATATATAATAATATATAATATATATTATTATATTTAAATATATTTCTTCTCCAATTGAAAAAAATTAACTTTTTTCTGTTCAACATATTTTAAAAAGCAAAAGATGATCATGAAAGTTGGAACAATTGTAGTTGCAATTGATGTCCAAATCTGATCAAAATTTCATCCAGATTGGAAAAATGTAGCTGGTTTTCTTTTGTGTTTAGAAATTTGAAAAAAAATTCTTTACCTTGTTCATATGAGAAAAACTTTTTTGGTATTCAAAATAGAGACATACTGTATCTGGTGCATTTTTTCGGGTCTTCATGATCCATCAAAAATCTATTGTTGAATTTTTTATGACCTGCTAGTATTATTAGTAGATTATTATTAGTAGATTTATGAACTTAAAAAAAAAAATTTATTCTGTTTATATGAGAGAACATTTTTACTATGAAAATCGATTTTTAAAATATTAAATTACCATAACTTCCCTACTCTTTACTAAAATGTATTAATATTTTAGGTCAATCGATTCGTCTCGAACTAAGGAATTTTTTATATTTTCGTTTCAACTTTGAATTATGTTAATGAAAAAAGTTTTACTATGAAAACCGTGTTTTTGAATATTATGCATTACCATAGCTTCCTTACTCTTCAATACAATGTATCAATATTATAGGTCAATCGATTCGTTTTGAATCAACACAATTTTTCTATTCATGCATGAAATTAAGATTATGTGAAAATTTTTGCTATAAAAATCAATTCTAAGAATATATAAATAGGTCAATCGATTTTCCCCAAATCAAGGAATCTTTTCTGTTATTGCATAAATTTTGAATTATGTTAATGAACAAACTTTTACTATAAAAAAACATGTTTTCAAATATTATGCATTACCATAGCTTCTCTACTCTTTACTAAAATCTATTAATATTATAGATCAATCGATTCGTCTTGAACCAAGGAATCTTTTTTATTTTTGCATCAACTTTGAATTATGTTGAAGAAACAGGTTTTACTATAAAAAACCTGTATTTTCAGATATTATGCATTAACATAGCTTTCTTACTCTTCAATAAAATTTATCAATATTATAGGTCAATCGATTCGTCTCGAATCAAAACATCTTTTCTATTCAAGTATCAACTTTAAATTATGAGAATGAGAAAATTTATACTATAAAAATCGATTTTAAATATGATATAAATGACGATAACTTCCTGACTCTTTAATAAAGTTGATTGATATTTAGGTCAATCGATTTGCATCGAATCAAGGAATTTCCGTTATTGCATCAATTTTGAATTATGTTGATGAGAAAAATTTTACTATAAGAAACCGTTTTTTCAGATAATATGCATTGCCATAGCTTTCTTAATGTCGAATAAAATATATCAATATTATAGGTCAATCGATTCATCTCAAATCAACACTTCTTTACGATTATCGCCTCAACGTTAAATTATGAGAGTAAAAAAATGTTTAGTATACAAATTGATTTTAAATATAATATACATGCCGATAACTTCCTTCCTCTTCAATACAATGTATCGCTATCATAGGTCAATCGATTCGTCTTGAATCAACACTTCTTTTCAATTCTCTCATCAACTTTAAATTATGAGAGTGAAAATTTTTGTACTATACAAATCGATTTCGCTATAAAAATCGATTTAAAATATAATATAAATGACCATAACTTCCTCACTCCTAAATAAAATGTATTAAAAGTATAGGTCAATTGATTCGTCTTGAACCAAGGAATATTTTTTATTTTTGCATCAACTATGAATTATGTTGAAGAAAAAAGTTTTACTATACAAAATCGTATTTAGATATTATGCATTACTATAGCTTTCTTACTCTTGAATAAAATGTATCAATATCATAGGTCAATCGATTCGCTTCGAATCAGCACATCTTTTCAATTCTCGCAGTAACTTGAAATTATGAGGATGAAAAAAATTTATACTATAAAATCGATTGTAAATATAATATAAATGATGATAACTTCCTTACTCTATAATAAAGTTTATTAATATTCAGGTCAATCGATTTCCATCGAATCAAGGAATCTTTTCCGATATTGCGTCAATTTTGAATTAGGTTAATGAGAAACATTTTACAATAAAAACTCATTTTTTTCAGATATTATGCATGACCATAGCTTCCTTGCTGTTCAATAAAATGTATCAATACTATAGGTCAATCGATTCTTCTCGAATCAACACATATTTTCTATTCTCGCATCAACTTTGTATTATGAGAATGAAAAAATTGTGACTATAAAAATTGATTTTGAATATAATATAATTGAAGATAACTTCCTTAGTCTTTGATAATATGTATTAATACTATAGGTCAATCTATTCGTCTTGAACCAAGAAATCTTTTTTATTTTAGCATCAACTTTGAATTATGTTAAAGAAAAAAGTTTTCCTATAAAAAACCTTATTTTCAGATATTATGCATTACTATAGCTTTCTTACTCTTTAATCAAATGTATCAATATTATAGGTCAATCGATTCGTTTCGAATCAATAAAAATATTTTCTATTCTCTCATCAACTTTAAATTATGAGGATGAAAAAATTGTCACTATAAAAATCGATTTTAAATATAATTTAAATGACAATAACTTCCTTACTCTTTAATAAAGTTTATTAATATTTAGGTCAATCAATTTGCATCGATTCAAGGAATCTTTTCCGCTATTTTTTCAATTTTGAATTATGTTAATGAGAAAAATTTTACTGTAAAAAACTGTTTTTTCATATATTATGCATTGCCATAGCTTACTTACTGTTCAATAAAATGTATCAATATTATAGGTCAATCGATTCGTCTCGAATCAATACTTCTTTTCATTTCTCGCGTCAACTTTAAATTATGAGAGTGAAATTTTTTTTCTATACAAATCGATTTTATTATAAAAATCGATTTTAAATATAATATAAATAAAGATAACTTCTTTTCCCTTTAATACGATCACTATTATAGGTCAATCGATTCGTCCTGAATCAACACAATTTTTGTATTCTCGCATCAACTTTGAATTATCTGAATGAAAAAAATTTACTACAAAAAACCGATTTTCAAAATATATAAATGACCATCACTTCCCTACTCTGTAATAAAATGTAGATATTAATATTAAAGGTCAATTTATTCGTCTTGAACCAAGGAATCTTTTTTATTTTTGCATCAACTTTGAATTATGTTAAATAAAAAAGTTTTACTATAAAAAAACCGTTTTTTCAGGTATTTTGCATTGCCATAGCTTCCTTACTGTTAAATAAAATGTATCAATATTGTAGGTCAATCGATTTGTCTCGAATCAACCCATATTTTATATTCTCAGATCAACTTTATATTATGAGAATGAGAAAATTTTGACTATAAAAATTGATTTTTAATATAATATACATGATCATAACTTCGTTACTTTGTAATAAAATGTAGATATTAATATTATAGGTCAATCGATTCGTCTTGAACCAAGGAATCTTTTTTATTTTTTGGCATCAACTTTGAATTATGTTAAATAAAAAAGTTTTACTATAAAAAACCGCTTTTTCAGATATTATGCATTACCATAGCTTCCTTACTGTTCAATCAAATGTATCAATATTATAGGTCAATCGATATGTCTCGAATCAACCCATATTTTATATTCTCAGATCAACTTTATATTATGAGAATGAGAACATTTTGACTATAAAAAATGATTTTTAATATAATATAAATGATCATAACTTCGTTACTCTGTAATAAAATGTATCAATATTATAGGTCAATCGATTCGTCTCGAATCAACACATCTTTCCTGTTCTCGCCTCAACTTTAAATGATGAGGATGAAAAAATGTATATCATAAAAATCGATTTTAAAAATAATATAAATGATCATAACTTCATTACTCTTGAATAAAATGTATTAAAAGTATAGGTCAATTGATTCGTCTTAAACCAAGCAATCTTTTTTATTCTTGCATCAACTTTTAATTATGTTGAAGAAAAAAGTTTTACTATAAAACCCGTATTTTTATATATTATGCATAACCATAGCTTTCTTACTGTTCAATAAAATGTATCAATATTATAGGTCAATCAATTCGCTTCGAATCAACACATCTTTTCGATTCTCGCATCAACTTTAAATTATGAGGATGAAAAGATGTATACCATAAAAATCGATTTTAAATATAATATAAATGACAATAACTTCCTTACTCTTCAATAAAGTTTATTAATATTTGGGTCAATCGATTTGCATCGAATCAAGGAATCTTTTCCAATATTTCATCAATTTTGAATTTTATTAATAAGAAAAATTGTACTATAAAAAACCGTTTTTCCGATATTATGCATTACCGTTCCATAAAATGTATCAATATTGTAGGTCAATCGATTCGCCTAGAACCAAGGAATCGTTTATGTTATTGCATTAATTTTGAATTATGTTAATGAGTCAAATTTTGTTATAAAAACCCGTAATTTCAGATATTATGCATTACTATAGCCTTCTGACATTTTTAAATAAAATGTATCAATATTATAGGTCAATCAAATCGTCTCGAATCAACACATCTTTTATATTCTCGCATCGACTTTTAATTATGAGGATGAAAAAACTTATACCATAAAAATCGATTTTAAATATAATGTAAATGATGGTAACTTCCTTCCTCTTCAATACAATGTATCACTATTATAGGTCAATCAACTCGTCTTGAATCAACACAACTTTTCTATTCTCGCATCAACTTTGAATCATGTTAATGAAAAAAGTTTTACTATAAAAAATCGATGTTCAAAATATATAAATTACCATAACTTCCCTACTCTTTAATAAAATGTATTCATGTTATAGGTCAATCGATTCATCTCGAACCAAGGAATCTTTTATTTTCTTGTATACCTTTAAATTATGTTAATGAAAAAAGTTTTACTATAAAAAACCGATTTTTCAAATATTATGAAGGGCTCAAAAAAATGCAATACAATTTTATATATATTAGTGTATAATATAGAGTTTGCATGGTATCTTCCTTTGTGAACTTACGGCATATTCTAAATATAAGAATTCCAGAGATCGATTAGCTTCGCGAACTATATTATCAATCTGAATATATCCATATAGTGAAGCGCTTAAAAAAATAGCTAATTTAGTCTTGTATTTTCTTGTAGAAAAGTAAAAACATTAACAATAAAGTACAAGTTTCTAAAATTCAAAAATTTGCATAACTTTTTATTAATATTTTTTTTTACTTTGTTGTCAAAATCTACAACGTATAACAGAAAACTACGAAATTTTACATTTTTTCAATTGGATGTTTGGCGTTATAAACACAATATTAATTTTACATAAATTATTGTAAAAAATTACAAATCTTTACAAACAAAAAATCTCAAAAGTTGAAATATTGGAAACTACAAGTAAATACAATTTAAAAACAGTATTAAACTTTTAAAAAGAACTTTTGCTATAATAATAAATCACATTGAATTAAGCAAGTTACGGATTTTCACGTTAAAAATATACATTTTTCAATTTGAAAGCCTCAGTAGTTAAACAAATGTGAACGTTGGATTGAAACTTTATAAACTACTCTTAATTTGAAAATTATTTGAAAAATTAAACGCTTTTAATGAATTCCAAATCCTATTCAAATATTGTTTCAATCAAAAATATTTCATTTTGAACCCATTTAATTTGAAATTTTGTAATTAAGGAATACATTTTTTTTAATGTAGCAATATTAAACTTTTCACTCAAAATGAGTAATTATAAATCAAATTTTGAAAACTAAACAAGTTTAAACTGAATTATTTGAAAATATGTAAGTGAAATTATTGAATTTTGATGCATTAATAACAATTGAACATTTATCAATTTGGAAAAAATTTGAGTTAGTTTCAGATATATTTATATGTTTTCAAAAGATCCAAACTTAATTTGAAACTGGAAAAGTTTTCGAAAAAAAAAAATTTAGATTTTTGAAGATTTTGAAATGAAATTTAAAGCTTTTTAAGGATTTTTAAAGGTTTTAAGAAAATAATAAAAATTTTGTATGTTTCCTGGGGAAATTGAGAATGATTTTTTAGTTTAAAAACATTTTAAAAGATTTAAAAAAATAGAACAATAAATTACAATTGAATAATCATAAATTTGGAGAATAATCGAGTAATTTTAAAATATATTCAGAAGTTTTAAAAAGATTTCAAAATTTATAAGCATTTATTAAGAGTTCCAAAATTTTTAAAAAAGAATCTGGATAATTTTAAAGTAAATTTTTTACTTTCGCAGGATTTTAAAAAAATTATAGGAAAAATTCGAGTTCCAAGATAATATAATTATTATTAAATTCCTGGGAAATTTTAAAATGATTTTTTTTCAAACAAATTTTTAGGGAATATTTAAAAAACATTTTAAACCAATTTTAATGTATAAATTAATTTTTCTAGCATAAAATTGCTTGAAATGATATAATTTAGAATGTTTATGAATTTTTTATTTATTCTTCAATTCATAGAATTGAAAATTAATTTTGCAGTTTAACGGCTTTTAATTAATAATTTTTTTATTTAAAAGTTTCAAAGGCTTCATGTTATAGGCAAAAATTATTGAGCCTTTGAATTAATATTTTTTTAAGCTTTAATTTTAAACTGTAAAAGATTTCGAAAAAGAAAAAAAACAAATTTAGATTTTTGAAGATTTCGAAATAAAATGTGGAAGCTTTTTAAAAATCTTTAAACGTTTTAAGAAAATAAAAAAAATTTCTAATTTTGCTGGGGAAAATTAAAATGATTTGTTATTTTCAAAAATTAATTTTAAGAGAATATTTAAAAAGATTTAAGATTTTTTTGTACTCATAAATGACAATTGAACATATATTAATTTTGAAGATAATCGAGTAAATTTAAAATAAATTTCAAAGTTTTGCAAAGATTCCAAAATAATTTAAAACGTTAAACGATTTCAGAACATTTAAAAGACAGTGTAGGTTTTTAAAGATGTCGAACACAAAAATAAGCTTTTTAAATATTTTGAAAGGTTTTAAATGAATAAGAAAATTTTATCAAAATTCCTAAAAAAATGAACACTAATTTTTTAAAATTAATTTCAAACGAATATTTAATAAGATTTCCAAAATGTTCAAAAAATAATCTATTTTTTAGATTTTTATTTATATTTCGAAGTTTTCTAAAAGTTTGGGAAAGATTTCATTTTCTTCAAATTATAAATAATATTTAAATTTTTTCAAATCGTCGAATCATTCGAAATATCTTTTCAAATATTTCGAATTTTTCCTGAAATTAAGAAAAAAAAATCTGCTGGAATTAGATTCTGAAAGACTGTAAACATTTAAATTATTTTCAACTTTATATTTTTGTTAAATTTAAGTTTTAACAGAATCAGTTAGTAATGAATTAATCAATTCACAACATAAAAATCATTAAACAATTATTTTCATTGAAACATTTCAATAATTTTTACTTAATATTTTGTTTTAAACTTGAAATTTTATTTTTGCAAATTTGAATTGTTAATCATTTTTATACTAATTTGCAAACAAGTTAAAACATATATACACATTATTTTGAAAATTAAATTCAGATACTTGTTTCACAACATCACAATTATTAAAAAAAAAGTCTATAATTGTAATAGATATATTTTAAATAAAAAATAAAAATTTTATACAAATAACAGCCAATATTCAATCACATAATCTTAAAATAAATAATCAATTTATGTTACTTAATTGACAGCAATTAAAATTCAATCTTCATGTCATTCGAAATTGTAAAAAAAAAATAAATATACAATAATTAATTAATAAACTTGCAACATAAAAAGCAATAAACAATTATTTTCAATAAAACATTCAAATAATTTGTACCTTAGATTTTTCTGCAAATTTGAATTATTAATAACCTTTTTAACTAATTTTATCAAAAATTAAAATGTATCTACATATAATTTTGAAATCAGAATGCAGATACTTATTTCACATTACAAAAGTTATACACATTAGAATAGAAGTATTTTAAACATAAATTAACTTTTATTATACAAATTATAGCCAATATTCAATTACATAACCTTAAAATAAATAATTAATTTATGTCACTGAATAGAAAAAAATAAAATTCATTCTTTATATAATTTAATATTGTTACAAAAAATTATATACAAATAATATCATTTACAGTCATAAATAATATCTGTGCACAAAATAAAAAGTATTAAACTATAATTTTCATTCAAACATTCAAATCATTTTTAATTCTGATTTTTTTTATTTTCATTTCTGAAATTTTGATTGAATTGAAACCTTTTATACTAATTTTACAAAAAATTAAAACATATTTATACATAATTTTGAAAATTAAATTCAGATACTCATTTCACAACATCAGAAAAATTTGAAACATCATGTAATTGGAATGGAGGTATTTTAAATAAAAACAAACTTTTATGATATAAATTATTTCCAATATTCAATTATATAACAATTATATAAATTATTAATTACATAATCAGTTCATAACATAAAAAGAATTAAACAATTATTTTCATTGAAACATTCTAATAATGTTTACATTATGTTTCTTTAAATTTGAAATTTCATTTCCATAGATTTAATTCATTCATAAAGTTTTAAATTAGTTTAAAAAAATTAAAACATATTTACATATAATATTGAAAATTTAATTCAGATACTCATTTCACAACATCAGAAACATTTGAAAAATCATTTAATTGGAAAAGAAATATTTTAAATTTAAAAAAACTGTTATCAGACAAATTATTTCAAATATTTAATTATATGACAATTATATAAGTTAATAATTACTTAATCAGTTCACAACATAAAAAGCATTAAAAACAATATTTTCATTGAAACATTCTGGTAATGTTTACATTATGTTTCTTTAAATTCGAAATTTCATGTCTATATATTTAATTTATTAATAAACTTTTAAATTAATTCAAACAAATTAAAGCATATTTACATATAATTTTGAAAATTGAACTCAGATACTCATTGCACAACATCACCATCAAATTAAAAAAAGTTTATAATTGTATTGTAAATAATACCCAATATTCAATTAAATAATTTTTAATTACATATATGATATCCAATCGGATACTATATATTTGAAAAAAACTTCAAATGTGAGGTTTCTCGTAATAGCCATCATGTACATACCCCAATTTAAAATTATCTCATTGCAATATTTGAAATATTTGTCATCCTAGGGCGAAAAAGAAAAACTTTTTGGCTGCAAAACCTGTAAATTTTTGTACATTATTATAGTTGTAAATTCTTGTAGAAAATTCAATCTACAATAAAATACAACAATGCACAACAAAAATACCAAAAAAGTAAAAAATTCTTCTTAATAATAGAAAAAAGTTGTACCAGTATACCGACAAAATCAAACATCTCATAATTAATTTATTAAGAACAAAGGCCATCCAAGGTGATCAAATCGAATCTTCTGAGATGATCGAGTAGAACATCCAAGATTATCAAGTCTACTCTCTGAAATGATCGATTTGAACCTCTAGAATCTTCTAGAGAGTCGCTTTGACCATCTAGGGCTGTCTATCGTTGATCCTCAAATACAGTCAGGTACATTTGCATGTTCACACCTGCCATCTTCTTCCGTGTAGTATTGCATACAATGAAACAGAAAGTGCAAGATTCATCTAAATAATAGAAAAAAGTTGTACTTTCCTGTAATTTTGGTTGTAATTTATTGTATTTATTTTTAGATTCCTGTGAAAATAGTTTTAGTCTTCTGCACTTTTTTGTAAAAATGTTTCCACCAGGGTGGTCAAGATCAATTAACATTAGCTAATCATACAACACGGTTGGAAGAAGATACAACAATTGAACAAGCAGAAACAAATACAGATGAGTTCTTTTGGACCAGTATACCAACAAAATCCAACATCTTCTAATTAATAGATTAAGAGCAAAGGCTTCACTCAACGCTCAGCAATCAATTTGTTGGCATCATTCACTGAGGATACAAAAATAAAAGTCACGAGGCGTGTAGAGATAGAGATGATCCAGTTGACCATCCAAGATGATCAAGTCGACCATCTGCGATGGGCAGGTCTTCCCTCTCAGATGATTAACTACACTCTCTGAAGTGATCGATTTGAACCTCTAGAATCTTGTAGAGAGTCGCTTTGACCATCTAGGTCTGTCTATCGTTGATCATCTGCATGATCACACAAACCTTCCATTTTCTTCCGTCTAGTATTGAATCAAATGAAACAGAAAGTGCAAGATTTGCACCTTTCAGGGTCAGAACGAGATACTTGGACAAGAAAGGGTGCAAGATGGCATGTTCTTTGTAAAATGAGTACATACGATGTCTATCGGGAAACCCCTGCAGGTGGAAATCACCTCAGCACGCGCCAGGCACGCGGTTGGTGTAATATCGATGCGTAAGATAACCAGTCAGTACAGTATAGGACTGAAAGTGAATGTTGGTCGAAAAGGTGAATAAGGGGTGGGGTCAGGGGTCAAGGGGTAGGGGGTAGGAAAGCTAGCTAGGGTTGAGGTGAAAACGGGTTTTGCGAGAGACACGCGATCTTACCGAAGCATTGCCCATTGTTTATTCGTACTTGCTGTTGTGTACACGTGTGCATGTGCAGGAGGTGTACCTAGCAACATAAAACACGCTCGGGGGTGAAGAGACTGAATGTCTAGTCTCAGTAGTTTAAAGCCCGATAAAGGAATTTAACTAGATCGTTCATCGTCAAAAAATAGGTTTACGGTACTCTTTTGAGAAGGTTCTTCCTTTAAGGCTTAATTAACAGAATCTTTAATATCTTTCAATTCAATTCGGTCCCTAAAGTACCCTATTTTCAAGATTTTGTCCCTATGGTACCCTATTTGCAGCCCGTAATGGAATATAATAATAACTGATGGGTTAATCACTATTCAACTCATGTTTAAACTGTAAACATCTCAGAGGGTTGACCTGACCATCATAGAGGGTCGATTCGATCATCTTGGATATTCAACGCAACTATTTCTGAATTTTCTTGAATTCTTTTGAAATATTTCGGGGTATTTTTTAAGATTCCCGTAAATTTTTAAGAGATTTAAATAATTTGAAGGGATTTTTAAGATTCTAGGGCATTTTTAAAACATCTATGTAATTTGAAGCATTTAATTTGAAATAGTTTACGGAATTTAAAAAGATTCCAAGGAATTATTAATTAATATCATTAATTCGAAGGGATTTGAAAGCGTTTGAAATATTTTAGGAAAATGCATTTTCTAGAATTTCCGAAGATATGGAACGGTTTTACACTATCTATAAGGTTTCGAGATATTTTAAAAGATTTTACAGGATCGATAAGATTTCTGAGGATTTCAATGATTTTAAGAGATTTTAAAGCTCTCAATGTATTTTAATAAATTTTTCAGGATTTTAGAAATTATCATCATAGAATTTCACGGTATTTTATAATATTTTAGTGTATTTTAAATAATTATTCA
>CAKNWT010255752.1:0-16754 GCA_932066315.1 Andricus coriarius | reverse complement strand
TTTAAGATAGTTGATAGTTTCGCATCTCCAAAAGCACCTATCTGATACCTTTCCTCCTTTTTTTCTCCTTGGCAGTCATATTGTATTCGGACGGAGCCGAGAATTAGATCACGAATAAAGCTCGTTTCTCGAAGTCTTGGAGAACAATGTCAGGCCTCAAGTGTGCAACAGAGACTGCTGTCCGAAAATCATAGTTCCAGAAAATTTGGTACTTCTCGTTTTGGACAATTGACTCTATCTCCTTTGGAGCGTTTGACAGGGCAGGGTCGCGGCCAACACGATAAGAGCGACAAAGATGGTAATAAAGCACTCTTAGGGCCGCATTATGTCTGTAGATATAAGTCTTTGCTGCGTGGGTGGGACACCCCGCTAGTATGTGTTCTAGGTACTCAGTGTGTGATGACACGCTCTGCACCTACCGCTGGGAACTTCTTGACATAAAATGCGGTGACGGTATGCTAAGGAGGAAATGAGACCGTCTCGGCATGCGAAAATAAAACTCTCTGTACTTGAACTAAGCCCTGATGATCTGAGAAAAGCAAATTCTTGTCGAGTAGGTGTTGGTGAAATATCGCAACCTCTGCTTTCTTCACTTTGGCTTTTAGAAGTGAAGCATCTAGATGGAGTAATGTGCTTTTCTCACTTCTGATGTTAAAATGCAGGCCCAGGGTCTCGGCCGCTTGCTCCTCAGCTTTTGTAAAAGAACGCTCCTTCACCAATCATCTCGTGGTTCCTGGCCATTTATAGGAGAGGATCTCTGCCATTGGCAACGATGTAAGCTGTACTTAGAACGATTCGGTTGTGAAGACACTGGAGGAACAGAAGTCCGCGTCCGCCTTGACGGCGTGAAATGTATAATCGCGGAACAGACGAATTGATATGCAAGCTTTTATGCATATGCATGATCTTACGTGTGGTGACATCAAGGGCCTTGAAGTTCGTTCTTTGTCCATTGAACCACCCCAACGAGTAGAGTAGAACCGGGACGGCAAGCATGTTAGTCACAGATACCTTGTTCAACGCCGACAGATTGGAAGACCGAATCTGTCGAAGAAGATGCTTGTATCTGCTTCGGAGAGACTCCTTTACTGATGTGACGTCCTAAATGCGGCTTTGAAGCACACCTAGGTATGTATAGGTCTCTCCAGTGTTAAGATGTCTGATAACACTTGTATCCACAAGCTCAGGGTCCTTGGGAACGCCAACAATCTTTCCTTTTTTCAAATGAATTTTGTCACATTTATCCAATCCAAAGTCCATCCCAATCTCTCCTGTGTACTTCTTGACGATATTTATGGCAGTTTGAAGTTTGCTTTTGCCAGAGGCATAGATCTTCAGGTCATTCATATAAAATACATGAGTGACCTTATGCTCGCGCTGGTTAGTGTCGCCACTGAGGTATCCACAAGAATTTCGTAGTGTGAGAGATAGAGGCAGAAGTGTGATGCAAAAAAGCAAAGAGCTCATGGTATCGCCCTGAAAGACGCCCCTCTGGATGGTGACGTTGTTCGTTGTCATACAATAATTCTGTGTGACAACGTGTGTTTTTTTTTAAATTGAGACATCGAAATATCTCAAGAAATACGCATCCTATAAAAAAATTAGGGTTCCGGAGCTGAAAGAGGGCGTCGATTCTCGATTCTTCGGTTCTGGAAACATTTGTCGGTTCTGGTAATCGAATAATCGACCGTGGGAATCGATTCTTCGACTCCGATTCCTCCCTTTATATAGGCCCGCGATATTTGAAATTTGTTTTGAGTTAATACTTAATTTTAATTAAAATACATAATAATTTAAATCTAAATCACTAGTCAATGACTTAGTATTAATATAAATTAAAATAATTAATTGAATCTAATATTATTCAAAATTAATAATATTTACCCAAATTAATTCTCAATATCTATTATTCGATTTTCGGAGTCGAATCCCGGCGTCGAGAGCCGATTCTGGAGCCGATGGCGCGTAGGCGGCGTCGACTCCAAAAAATCGATTCTCAAAGGCAAGGAGTCGAATCCTCCGAAGAACCGGACTCGATTCCGGGATCCATAGAAAAAATATCCGTCATAAAAACTTTTTATTTTCGAGGGGGAAAAGCAACTTTGAAAAAATTTACCCCACGCTACCCCTGCAGGAGGCAGGAGTGGGTGTAGATTTGTAATTGCAAATGGGAACCCCAATATTTTATCACAGATTCAGATTCTCCTTTATGAAATACGTAAGTTTTATTCCAATTTTTTTTTCAATTCGCGATAGATGGCGCTGCAATTGCACAAAATGTAATTGTTGATTATTTTAAGGACTTCGGTGAGTCCCCTTGCCTCTCACCATCGGGGTGCTTGATTTCGGTGAGCCTTCTCGCCTCTCACCATGGGGGTGCTTGATTTCGGTGAGTTCCCTTGCCTCTCACCATGGGAGTGCTTGATTTCGGTGAATCCCCTCACCTCTCACCATCGGGGTGCTTGATTTCGGTGAGTTCCCTCGCCTCTCACCATGGGGGTGCTTGATTTCGGTGAATCCCCTCGCCTCTCACCATCGGGGTGCTGGTTTTCGATTAAAATTTTACAATCAGTGCTCAAAATGTTGTCCTCGCACTTCGGTGCACTTGTTAGTTCGAGGTTCGAAAGATTCCACTCAACTGCGAAGTGAGCCTCTCACAAACTTCTGTTGACAGTTGCTTGCTATTACCCTTTGAAGTACTTTGAAATTTTGTTTCCAAATCTTTAACTGCGTTGTGAACGCTCGATGAAGGGCAAAAACATAATTCGTCCTCAAAAACTTACATTAAACTAATTTGGATCTTTAATGATGGTTTTCATGATACACAATGAGATGGCAAGTAAACTTAAATTGCGAACAAGAACAAATGAAAATCGTAGAGCGGAGTAACGCAGAAACGACTATTGCTAACTAAAAGCAAACGAATATCGCCAAGTGAGATGGCACATTGTCTAAAGAGAATTAAGATCATGAAACAAATGAATCTAGCAGCATGGATGGGCGCACGTATGAGAATCGAAACAGGAAAAAATTGAAGATTGCACAATGAGGTAGCAAGTGAACTTAAACTGCGAACAAGAACAAATGAAAATCGTAGAGCGGAGTAACGCATAAACGACTATGACTAACTAAACACAAACTAACATCGCCAATTTAGATGGCACATTGTCTGAAGAGAATTAAGATCAAAAAACAAATAAAGCTCGCAGCGCGGATGGGGGCACGTATTCATTTGATTTGGGTGTGTTGGGTGCGTCCATTTCAGTTGGTCGTAATTAGTTGCTTTTGTTTGTTTCATTGCTGTTGGTCACGTTCGTTTCAGTTGGTTTGGGTGTCGTTGTATTCCCTCATTACTTTTACAATGGAAATTCTATCTCAACAACAAAAGATTGAAATGATTCTTATTTATGGAGAAAGTGGCAGGAATATCAATGATGCTCTCGCGCTTTATGCTGAACGCTTTCCAGAAAGTGTTCCTTCACGCGCTTCCTTTTAAAGGAATTGTCCAAATCTTCATCACTGACGGATGTGTCCAATCGAAAAAAAGGAAGCGTCGATCAACAGTCACTGGAGTTGATAATGAAATCGCGATTTTAGCTGCAGTCAATCATGACCCTCATGTTAGTACTCGACAACTAAGCCACGATTCCGGAATATCTCTATCCAGTGTTTGGAAGGTATTAACACGTAATAAATATCATCCTTCTCATATGTTACTACATCAAGAACTTCATGGGAATGATTTTCAGAACCGAGTGACATTTTGTCAATGGGCGGTTCAGCAGATACAAAATCCACACTGATTACGTGAAATTGAGCATCAGCGCCCATGGGCCGTGAATGTTTGGTGTGGAGTAATTGGAGATAAACTTATCGGTCCGTATTTTATTGATGGAAATTTGAACGGTGAAAAGAATCGTAACTTTGTAGAAAATTAACTTCCAATATTGCTTGAAGACTTAAGCTTGGAAATATGACACCATATGTGGTTTCAAAATGACTGTTTTCCAGCATATTATTCGGCAATGCGAGGGAAGTGCTCAATCGCGAATTTAATGGACGACGGATCGAAAAAGACGTCCGATAAATTGGCTTGCCAGATCGCCAGATCTTACGGCGCCGGATTTCTATTTGTGGGGTTATCTAAAGAGTCGCATGTATCAAGAAGTGCCCACAACTCGTGATAACATGATTGAGCGAATCAGGTCTGCTTGTGCACAAATAACACCAGACACACTTCGCATTTGTGTGGAATCTTTCAGAACTCGAATTAACAAGTGCATCGAAGTGCGAGGACAAGATTTTGAGCTATTATTGTAAAATGTTAATCGAAAACCAGCACCCCGATAGTGAGAGGTGAGGGGACTGACCGAAATAAAGCACCTCGATTATGAGAAGGGAGGGGACTCACCGAAATAAAGTATCCCCGATAGTGAGAGGCAAGGGGACTCACCGAAATCAAGTACTTCGATGGTGAGAGGCGAGGGGACTCGAAACAAACAAAAATTTTGAATTGAACTTACGTATTTCATAAAGGAGAATCTGAATCGGTGATAAAAAATGGGGGTTCCCATTTGAAATTACAAATTTTATCCCACTCCCGCCTGAGATAATACCCTGCATGAGATAATAACGGAGCGAAAAGGAAAATATGTAACGTGCGCCGAAGAAAGGGGGCTTACTCTAAAAATACCGAAATCGAGGTTTTTACACCTTTCGATAGTTTCTGAGTTGCTCTTTTTAATGAAGCCATCGACAAAATTTTCCGAGCGTTATTATTGCTAATAATTAAGTTGTTAGACACCCGAGAAAGCGGGCTTTCGCTCGAGAGCTCGAGATCCCGTGAAATACCTCCCACCACTCACCACTGCAATCTACGTGTCTCATCTATACCCCGTCCGTGAGCCGCGCCGCTATGTGGGTGAGAATGTATAGTAAGTGGAGAGGGAAGATTTCGTGAGTCTTCGTCTCTCCTAAAAGTCGCATCTATATGGTCGACATCAACCGCTCGCCCTGAACAATCTCACTTTTCAGAGTAAGCCCCCTTTCTTCGGCGCACGTCACATATAAGTCAGTCTTTTCCGTTCATTTCTGTACATTGCATAGGTCTATTTGCATTCTAAAAAAAGATCGATAAGCTATGGAAAATAAATCTCCGCACTGCATTAATGTGCAGTAAATGGCTTTTTGTGAAAAATTCTAGATCTTTTTTTTTGTATTTTCGGACCTGCAAAGCAATAATCCAAAAGAAAAAAGTAAGAAAAATGGTCATTTTTTTACCAAAAATAGTAAAAGTGTCAATTTTTACATGTATTTTAATAGAAAAATGCTTATTTTAGTGAAAAGTTGTTTTTTTCTCCTAAACTCTTTGTCAGGTTTTGCTAAAAGTTTCACGTCTTGACTATCAGTCTTACCGAAACAAAAGTTTTATATCTATGTGCATTTGCTGCAAGGGTTGTTTTATCATCCCTTCAATATTTAATCCGGAATATCGACCTTTCCTAATGACTAAAATCACAAAAACTTTTCTGATTAATCTACGAGGATAGGAATCATATTAAAGTAAATAGGGAAGGTGTAGAGCGACAAGGATGTCTTCAAATTCTTCTGGAGGGCTGTTTAATCATCCCTTACTTAGAGAAGCAGAGAAAATAACTTTTCCTAACGAATAAATTATCAAAGATCAGGCCTGCAATATGACTTTAAAACATACATATAGGAAGTGTCATTCAGGAGGACTTGCAATATAATTAATTTTCAGGGTAGTTTAATCATCTCTTATTTATTGAACAAGGAAATCGATGTTTTATGCGGGATAAAGCACCAGAGATTTCTTTAATTGTACATTGATCAAACAAACATTAAAAAAACCTTAAACTTTAAAGACACATAGGAAGCGCCTTTTAGCAGAATTTGCATTAGAATTTATTGTCAGGGTCATCTAATCATTCCCTAATATTGAACCAAGAAAATCAATATTTTAAACGGGATAAAGCATCAAAGATTTTTTTATTAATACATTGATCAACAAAATCGCTTTAGAACACACACAGGTAGCGGTTTTTAGAAGGATTTGCATTAGAATTTATTTTCAGTCATCCAATCATCCATTAATTATAGAAACAAGGAAAAGGATATTTTATTGGGACTGAAACACCAGATATTTGTTTAATAATACATTAAACTTAAAATTGAAATATTGTTTAATCGATAAAACATAAAAGTAAGTAAGTAATCAGCAAATAAATGAGTATATACAGAATGATATATATATATATATATATCCTGGCAGAATCGCCAGTGACCACCCATCTCACGGTTGTGAGACGTGGCTATGAGTGTGATTGACCGCGGTCCTTCTAGGAGCCGGTGTCATTTTTAGATGGCAGTTGCTCCCAGTGAGACCCTGCGGTGGTTATTTAACCTTATTTTTCAATTATATATATACATATATATTATTTACATTATTTGTAACATATTTACACTATTTGCAAAGTTGTAGATGAGAGTTTATTCTACATCCATTGGTATCTCGAGCCCATTATTGGGATTTCGCTGGATTGGTCTCGCAGCAGAATCAAGCCGAGGAATCACAAAACCCTCGCAACATGTGCGCATGGTCCAAGAGTCCTAGCTCCTGACTTGCAGGTACTAAACTAATATAGGCTGATGTTTTGTAGCGTTACGGAAGCGTGAAAAAATGCGTACTCTTATTATACCGGGATCGCCCCTATACGTATCCAATTGAAACACTTCTCCTTCTCTGTCTTCTCTTCGTAGTCCATCTTGGATATAGGATGGGGCTAATTGGACTTGATACTCGCCGAAAGTGATAATGCGCAAATTTTGGAGAGTAAGGCGTGGAAAGCCAATGATCTGATTTTGATCCAACCGAATCCACTGACTATTTCTTCTATGCAGTTCATCTGCCTTTACTCGAACTTGTAATATATTTACTTCTCGTGCTTTTTCTAGCATTGCTCGAGCCATCTCCGCATTCGTATCCTGCATATGAATAGGTCCATGATAGTGGTTTATCAATGCCCCGCCTATTCGATAGAAATGCCGAAGATTTGGAACGTGCGGCATAACAAAGGTTCCACTGAAGAATTTCAAAAATTTATTTCAGGTGGCCATTCCTACCTTCCACTATCCTTCGTGTTTTTGTGACTAATTGTGATTCATTTGTTTCTTTAGTGCTGAATTGACGCTGACCTGGTCGAAATAGCGAAGGCATTATAACGGATATTCCGCGAACCCTGAGCATTGGTAAAGCATCTTGGTATCCTCGGTCTAATACGAAAATGTCATGTTCCTGACACCATGCTCTCAAATCGTCCACATCTTTTTTGAACTCGTTTCTCAGCATTTCTGCGTCATTATTACGCGAATCAGAAAAGTATGGACCTTGAATTTTGAGAATATAGTCATCAGGAGCAACGACAAAGGCCGGTTTTTTGAGATGTTTCCCTTGTGGATGCTATAGGATTGACGTAAAACACGAAAGTTGCTACTTTTTGGAATATCAGCTTATGTTCCATCAATATATGCAATCGCTCTTTCAATAGTGGGTTCTGGATTATACAGTTCATTGGAAAAGTCTGTTACATGATCGCGAATGTAATTTTCCCTTGTTATAGAGCCAAATCCAATATTTTCAGGCACGTAATGCTGATTTAAAGACTGCCTGACGCTGGAAATCGCTAAAGTTAAGGCTTGTCTGTTAGAATAATGAAATATGACCTGCACAAACTCGTCAGCTAAACCTTGACGCAATTTGCATAAAAATGCAAGAAGATCTTTCTTAGAAACCACACGGGAATATCTGTCATTTTCATCATTTCCAGATACAGGATCGCAATATGGGAACCATTCCAAATCTGTTCTTTTGTTACCGATGTAAGGATTGTCATTTTCAAATCTGTAAAACAGTTATCATCTTCATATCTTACAGGGCTATTTTCTACAAGACGGAGCTGAAAAAGAAACTCTTGCATTTCACTTCTTTTATTGCAACTTGTATGTTGATGAAATTCAATCCAGGATGCAAAATTGTTAAAAGATTCCTATTATCGTCAAGGTATTCTGCACAAGATCTAACACCATCCGGAATATAAAGGTTAGAGTAAACGAAAACGTTAATTCTGCAATTCACTGACAGGCGGCGAAGAATGTTTTGGGCATTGCAAAGAAGCTATTTAACGAACAATTGATCGGTTAAAAATACTACATATTCTGGTCTCAGCAGTTACTTTAGTTGGAGGCCCAGCTTGAGAATGACGCTTTGAAAGTGCAATGTCTCTTGTTACTGCATTCTCCTCTCCATGAATATATGACATTAGATTTGGAGCAAAGTACATTAGACATATGTAACACGGAAGCTGGTTTCTGAAATCCATTGTGAAATAAAGTGAAAAAAAGTATTCAGTACAAATATTCCATATGCTTCCTTTGTGAACAATAACATTATGAATTTTTATGAATATTTGGACTTCTCGTGTAAAAATGTGCTAAGAATTTATTGGTATAGGTTGAGAAGAGTTAGAGCAGGTTCGCACCGATTGGTTCAATTTCGTTCATGATTGAACCAGTTATTATTATTTACTTTTTCGTGTTTGAAAAAGTCCCGTATGAGTTATCTGTTGTTATTTGAGAAAGAGGGAGGGAACGAGAGAGAGAGGGGGGGGGAATATGTTTATAAATGTGCTTATGAATGATTGGTCGAGAGGTGAGGCCTAAAAGGAGGAAGGGTGTAGGAGAGTGGACATAGCCTCGCCCGATTGATCAATGGGCGTGGCCTAAAAATCAAAATAGCGTACATGAGGCGTCGCTTAATCACAGCTTGGCGGTCGTTAAGGGGCGTGGTCTAATTACAAAATGGAAGTAATTAGGTTGTGTAGCTTAATTACAAAATGGCGATCATTAAGGGGTGTGGCCTGATTATAAAATAGTGGTAATTATGGAGTGTGGCCTATCTAATTAATCGAATGAATAATTCTTAGCTGGAAAAGGGGAGGGGCCACACCCCCTTCCTGTTAGTCTGAGATTAGGGGTTAATTCGGAATATGAGACTACTAATTACATCTACAATTACTGAAAGGTATGAATAATATTTAATTTACTAATTAAATTTTAAAATCATGCTAAACTATTTTAAGTGACAGGTAGTAAACATACACATTTTTTAATTATAATTTTATATCTGTTTTTATTAAATTTCCAACAAAATACATTTAATTATGTACGTGTAGAAAAAATAAGTTCAATGTCGCCAAAAATGTATGATATCAAGATGGTTGTCAGTTCCATAAAAACTTTTTTAAAATATGATACGACGAATTGCTTCTCAAGTTTTGTTTGTACCTGACTTTTGAAGTATGCAGATTTAAACTTAATTACCCGACTGATTAATCCCACATTCGGTGAGTTTATGTTTTCTGAGACTAAATAATTGAAACTTTTGAAGAACTATTTCAGGAGTATTTAGCTTTTTCTTTTTGGCCTAAGCTTTGCCCTGCTGCATTTCATTGTTAGTCTCGACCTTGTACTCCTTGTCCTCAAAAGTATCGCCTTGTTGCCGTGAACGATCTTAAACACGAGCGTGTATTTGCCCAATCCAATGGTTTGCAGGTATAAAGGTTAATTCACGAAACAGAAGAATGATTCTATTATATCCAAGTGTTGCTGGAGTTTTGAGAAGTATGATTCTTTATATCCATATGTTGTTGGAGTTTTGTCCAAGCTGCAGAGTCAGAGGTGATACCGTTGCCTGAATTTTTCATAATTTTAATAACTTGTTGAAATTTCAAAAAAAAATGTTCAAGGTAGGCCTTTCCACAAAAGCTAATTTTTTTTTATCTGAATAATGTTCAGAACCAATTTCTATAACAATGTATGCAAAAAAATTAAATATAGTTTATAGAGAACCCGTTTCCAAACAAAGTTTCAAAAAAATAAGATAAACTTCAATGAAAATTTCAGAATAAATTTAAAAATAATTTTCTAAACAAATTTTGCAAGAAATTCAAATACAAAATCTTCTGTTTTTACCTTATATGTTTTTTCTTTAAATATAAAAAATTCTCAAAATTTTTAATTCTTTTTTTGAACTGGCCACCATTACTAAATTTTCCGTAATAATAGCACTAGCGCAATACTAGACGTTAGTTTTACAGAAAATTCCGAAATAAATCAAAATAAAAAAAAAAATTAAGGGATGGCTAACAAAAGCTCATTTTTTCATCCGAATAATGTTCAGAATAAATTTCTATAAAAATTAATGACAAGAAATTGAATATAATTGATCGAAAACCCGTTTCCAAACAGAGTTTCAAAAAATAAAACAAACTGCAATGAAATGTTTTCAAAAAATTGAAAAATAATTTTCTTAAGAAATTTTGCAATCAATTAAAAAACAATTTCGGGATTTCCATAACATTTTTTTCTTTTTTGAAATTAAAATTTTTTTTATATTTTTTAAATATTTTTTTCAACTGTCTACCATTTAGAAATTTTCCGTAATACAGTAAAAGTCCGATAAATTGCCGTCCAATAAGTGTACACTCCCTTGAAAACGTCATCACACGCACTGCACGCACAGTAATTGGGGTTCTCCTATTACGTGTGCTATTTTGCTTATGATTTGCTAATCATTCTTACGCATGCGCGCACCTACTATCGTGCTACTAGAGGAGGCATCCAATAAGTCCGTAATTCCTGGAAATTACCGCCATTACAGCCCCGAAATGAGAAACTTATCGGACTAGCCCTAGTAATATACTTGGAAAGTTAGTTTTACAGAAAATTCCGACTTTAATCAAACAATAAAAACCAAAAACATTTAAGAAAAGGCTTTACCACAAAATCTCATTTTTTCATTCGAATAATGTTTAGAATAAATTCCCACAAAAATGTATGCCAAAAAATTAAATATAATTGATGAAAACCCCTTTTCCAAACAAAGTTCCAAAATATAAGGAAAAATTCAATGAAATTTTTAGAATTTTCAAAATCTTTTTTCGAAATGTCCACCATTACGAAATTTTCCGTAATACTAGCCCAAGTGTTATATACTTGACCGGTTAGTTTTACAGAAAATTCCGTGATACTAATCAATGCCATCTTTTTTGACATTTCATTTTATAATAATCGAAAATATTATGAAAAATAATGAAAAAGTTTTTGAATAGCTTTTAAAATATTAAAACAAAAAAAACTTCACATGTTTTTTTTTGTTTCTTTGTTCAATTTTTTGAACGGTTTTATTTTGTAAAAGCTACAAAAATTATACTTTAAACTTTCATATTAATGTATTTCAAGTGCCAGAATAATTTAGACACTAATCATTCCATAAATTTTGTAATTTAGGTCAACCAGTTTCTCCACTTCGCAAATTATATTCTGGTATACTTGTCTATATACACGGAAAAAATAATATGTCAGTCTATCGATATCAGCAGATTACTTCACTCACTAATGAAACGCAACAAAAATAATGGTGTCTTCTTTTATTCAAACAGCCTCACACTTACGGGGAATGAATATTGTTGCCTTAAACTTATATGAACATTCAAGTTCTACAAATTAAGGAGATAGTTTACACAGCACCAGTTTCGCTAGCGAAGTACATGAGAACTTTATTCTATTTTCAATTTTCTTTTTGCCTGGTGATTATTTGAATAATAAAAATTAAGAGCTGCAAATAAAATTTCCCGAAAATCAATAAGTGAATAAAACGTAAATCGTCATAACTCAGCCAAATATAATTGAAACTGTTTGAAATTCGGCACACATACAAAGTATACTCTAGGAATGCCTACAAAACTAATAAAAAAGTTGAAAATGACCTTATCTTTAATAATATTCAATTGAAAATTCAAACAGGGCGATAACCACGTTTTTATAGTTTCGTGGTCAAAAAGTATTATGGGAATTTCATATTTAAAACAAATTTCAGCAAAAAAGTTGCTCTATATCGTTGAAAGAAGATTTTAGGAAAGAGTTAAATACATTCATTGAAAATTTGCGGAAATATGTACTTTGCAAAACAGTACACGACGCCGTAACAATTGTTCAACGAAAGCCTAACAGAGTGTTCGCTGCCTGAGGAGGCTCAGTATTAACAGTGTATTCGTTACGGCGTCACATACACGGAAAGAAATTTTGGGACAGCTCTCACATAGCACACGTCCCGAAAAAACCAGGTCTGTCCCAGGTTTAGACCTATGTTTTTCCCGAAAAAACCTGGGACTGACCTGGTTTTTTCGGGAAGTGTGCTATGTGGGGCTGTTGCGTTCGGTATAGTAGGGTAACAGAAACACGATTTTCACACGACAGCAGTGCCATTTTTCGTTCAGTGGCGGCCTTAAAATGTGGTACAACGTTGCTCTCTTATATCTGGGAACACTGCTGTCACAAACGAAGGAACGTAAAGGTGCTACAGTAGTCGATCCGACTTAGACATTTCTATGCTCGGATTAAAAAAGAAAGACCCTATAAAAATCGAAGGTTTCCACGATATTGGAGTTTTCCTATCATATCTACGATTACATATAAGTAAATTTACATGAGGCCGCGCACGTGTATCAACCGCGTCCCCAGAAAAGAACGCAACCGTTTTACTGAGTTCTTGGTCTGTTGTTGCCCCAAAAGTTTGGCGCGTCGTTCGCCCCTCTTAGAGATCCTCTAGGGAGAGTTGAGACACGTTTTCCCCTCCAATGCTCTCCACTGTACCGGAACTTGATATTTCACTGCGGCGCGAAAAGTTTGAAAAATTGCGTGCAGCGCAGTACATGACAGCACGCGAGCAAGCATCGAGAAATTATTATATTTAAGCAAGAGAATTAAAAACTGGAAACTGCGTAATGCAGGCGTATTATTTATTATAAATTATTTTTCTTACTTTATTTATATTGAAGCTATTATGTGTGAAGTGTGAAGCGAGTTTTGTGATTAATAAAGAAGTGAAAAAGTGGTTATGTATAACCTACTTTCCAACAAAAAATATTGACAATCTTTTAGTGACATATAAGTGTTTTGCAAAAATGGTAAATTGCTGTATTTTTTATTGCAATAATTCATCTAAAAACGGGTTTTTCCTGAAACAAATTCCACGAGATCCCAAACTTCGAGAATTGTGGATTAAGAATATCAATCGAGCAGATTGGGAAGCAAATGAAAAATCATGTGCTTGTGAGGTATAAGCACTATTTTACTTATTAAAGTAAAATAATACAAAAGCAAAACTTTATTTGCAGCAACTTTAATTGCATGTACATTTCGAATCTGATATGTGGGAAACCATTAATAATGAAAGGAAGCTCAAGAAAGATGCAATTCCAACATTATTTCGAAGTTCACCAGTGAGAAAAAGAAAATTAATTAATACTGCTTTCGTTAAATTGAAGAAGACGGTATGCACCTTGCAATAATTTCTGTAAATACCGATGTTCAAATTTCATGCAAAAAAGAAGTTTTATCACTCACTTGAGAATTTCTTAGCTTTTAACTCATGTATTAATCAACGAATATTAATTTTCGCTTTAGTTATATACAGAAATACTTTTTTTTTTGTAGAATCCAAGGCCAACAGTGACGTTATTAGAGGCTCAAAATGGTTCAAATAAAATATCGAGTACTCCGCATACTCTTAAACCTTCCCACGTCCTCATTCTGGAACCTGAAGAAATGGTAACATAATAATAAAGTTATTTGCTAATATCATTTAGTTTTAGTTTCAGAAAGTCGTAACCCAGATGAAGAATTTATTATAGACTCCAAAGTTGACGATAAAATATTTGGTTTAAACAACTTTGTTCTTTTTCATAGAGAGACTGGGAGAGTTTATCCTTTCAAACATTTAAATCTAATTGACATTAAAAATTATCAGCTATACGTGCAGTAATAAAATTGATTTCATAGAATATTTTGTGGCTTACGAATTTATGAAGCTAATTGAACAATTAAATAATATACTCCATGTTATTTTAAAAGATGAAAAATAAAATAATATAATAAATATTACTATTATTGTCATGTTTAATAGGAACAGTTTTTACTTAATGTTGAAAGTGATCCTGTTCTTGGTGTGGATTCAATTATTGCATGTTCATCTTTTAATGATTTAAATTTTGCAGAAAATCGGGAGGTAAAAATATTTGTCTATACTGAAATTGCTATACTGATTAAAATACTTTTGAAAAAGCCTGCATTTATTTAAATTGATTCATGATATTCTTTTCTACAAATGATTTTTACTGTGATGCAATTTTCAAAGTTTCTGAATCGAAAATTAAATATCTCGTAAAGGCTTCATGTTACCTCGATTATCAGCACAGAATATTATTAAAAGGCCTAGATAATTGACATACAAAAATAGATTATAACTTTCAAAGTACTACAAAAAATCTCGATTTTGATATTTGGTTTTCAGGCATTTTGTGATTTCAGTAATTCGATATCTCTTCCAGTAAAATCTTCACTCTCAAATTTATTTAATTTAAGTAAATTATTATTTATTTCGCAGGATCGAAGAATCTCTGATCAATAAAGTCTATCTTTTGCTGGTAGATCTTCCATTCCAGAATCGGTTTGTGCTGAATCTAATGGATCAAATTTCAATGTAAAAAAAATTTATATGTTTGTGAATGAATTTAAAGAATAATGCAATCAAAACAATATATGTATAATAAATCTACACGTCTATGAAATGACCATTTTTAATCAAAAATTTAATTAATATCCTTTTCGCAGGATCAAAGAATTTGTGATCAACTAAGTCTATCTTCTGCTGGTGAAGCTTCTATCCCAGTAGTTGAATTTGCTTTTGCTGAATTTAACAGAAAATCTGAAGTTAAAGAAAAAAAATTATGTGCCTGCGTGAATGAATTCTAAACAGTATTGTAATTTAAACAGTATCTGAGTATAATAAATATATAAGTTTGTAAAAAGCCAATTTAAAATTAAAAATTAACATATTATGCATTTTGCAGGATCAATGAATTAGTGATCAACCAAGTTTGTCTTCTCCTGATGGAGCTTCCATTCCAGTGGTTGAATCTGCTGCTGTTGAATCAAGTTTCGGAATTGATATGACGATAAAATAAAAATAAATTATGTGCCTTTTCTAAAAGTGCACCAGCGAAATTTTACGATTATACTGAATAATATATTTTAAATTATAGTTATATGGCCTAATTGTATTTATTGTATTTGACAGGAGCAGACTCTACTTCAGTATAATAAAAAGACGAGACATTTATTTGAGAATCAGGAGCGTACAATAAAGAATTTGAAGAAGAAATTGCAGCTTGTGATAAATCAGAAAAAAATGAGAGAGAGAGATGGACATTATACATATAAATGAATTATGACTTCCTTGTTTACTCAAGACCAAACACTTACTTTGATCAGGCGACAAAGAACCGGAGGAATATCGAAACCCCAGAAATGGTCCAACTCAAGCGTTAAAAAAGCTTTACGCTTAAAATTCACTTGCGGAAATAAAAGTTACGATGAACTTTTGAAACAAGGTTTTCCTTTTCCATCGCGCATGACTCTAAGTAGGAGAATCCTACATATTAAATTCAAACCAGGAATTTCAGACGAAATGTTCCAGTATTTGGATGATAAAGTCGAAAGTTTTATAAATCACATGACTCTTCCGCATGGTGTTCATGGAACAGTTAAGCATGCTGTTGTTTATGTTTTAACGGAAATAGGTGCACGCTGGAAGCAGGTGGTTGGATACGATTTCACTGGTGGTAGTTTTGACGGTATATTGTTAAAACCTATAATTTTACAGATAATCTCGAAAGCAGAACACATTGGCCTGAGAGTAAATAGCGTCAATTTTGACATGGGCCCAAATAACGTGGCTTGTTGTAATGCATTTGGCATAATAGCTGGAAGAAACACTGAAATTAAGAATTCTATTTCACATCCTCATCCTCGAGGAGATCCTGGTCGCAGACTCTACTTCTTTGCTGATGTGCCACATGTACTAAAAAAAAACAGTGCAGTGCATTATTAATAACTGTAAAATTTATATACCCGACGATATTCAGCAAGCTTACAATTTGCCAACCAATATTGTGGACGCCGGACATTTAGTTGAAATGCTTCAGTTACAAGAAGATTTAGTTTTTACTCTAACACCTCATCTAAATATAGCGTGATCAGATCAAAACATGTAACGCCTAACGTCTTACAATACAAACACGACCTGCGTTTAATTTGCATTGCTCAATATACTAAGCCGATCCACTCAAGTAACTACAACTACAATGATAGGAACTTTCTATCCGACTTTCTTCAAAATAACGAACCTAAAATTAAACCTTCGTCCGCATTTGCATCGTATCTTAAAATTCTCCAGCAAATGCTAGTATCAGTAGGTCTCAGAAGCCACTATCAAAAATTAAACCAGCTAATGTTTTCAGTATGCCCTGGAAGCCACTGGCAACATTTCAACTAACTGGAACACCTTTGACTCGTAAAACTTCTACAGATAATGTTAACAGTATGCCCAGGAAGCCACTGACAACATTTCAACTAACTGCTGCAGCACTGACTACTCAAACCTCTCCAGCTAATGTTGCCAGTATGCCCAGGAAATCAACATTTCAACTACCTGTCGCACCATCGGTTCTTAAAACTTCTCCAGCTAATGTTTTCAGTATGCCCAAAATTAAGCTAGTATCAATAACACTGGTTTACAAAAAAAAAAAGGTGATGACTATTTGACAAGACCACTT
>CAKNWT010255751.1:0-12554 GCA_932066315.1 Andricus coriarius | reverse complement strand
TCTAGAACCGTTAAAAGTGATATGCTTTGTAATTGGATACTTTCAAAATTATTGAATACAAACTTGAAGCGTTGAAAATTAAACAATTTCTAGCTTCGTTTAAAAATTGAAGCATTCTTAAAGTAGGATCTTGTAACTTATTCGTTAAAAATTATTAATTTTTAATTTTGCATAATCATTTTTAAAATTCAATGTAAATCAAGGGGAACGACTTGATGTTGAAGACAATTTCGCAGTAGAGCTTCAATGTGGACAGAATTAATGAATTGTGGAATATCATACATATATATTTTTGGAGATAATTACTTCTGTTTAATTACTATTAATTTTACGGCGAAATAAAATAATTGACGCTAATATTTTGAAGAAACTAAATTTTAAATTCAAAAGGACTATATTTAAAAAAATTTAACTATTTGGTTGACGATTTGTCTTAGTGGGTAATATTCAACAGTTTGGTTGAGAGTTCAACTGTTTTATTGAAATTTTAGTTATTTTCTGGAAAATTGAACTGTTTTCTTGAGGAGTCGTATTTTTTGGGCGAAATCAAATTTGTAATTGTAAGCGAAGGTTTCATGAAAAATACTTTCTTGTGACCCGGTAAATATTTTCTAATCTATTTCTAAACTGCAGAAGACTGGTGCCCTGCTCTGTATACAACACAAACAAACCATGACTCTTTAGGTTCTAGTTCTGTCCCTTATACTTCGCCTCCATTAACCGAAGCCGGGTGTGACTGAAGTTATAATTAGATTCTCCACCTTACAGCGACTTGGCTAATTAATTCACACATGACATTTGCTAACAAAATAAACTTCTCGCATCAAGTTGGTAGCTGGGCGTATACTTTAAATAATGTATAATACACGCAATAGAGCAGCCTCGGAATGGATTGAAACTTTAGTTTACGGAAGGCATGCACACGGTAAAGTTTCAGGCGATGAATGAAGACTGGATGTTTGGAATGCTAGAAGGGTGAATGATCCTTAAAAGAAAGGCAATTACGAGAAACAATGCACGTAAGGAAGCTAGGTATTTTATGTGTACCTGAAACAAAGCAAAAGGGATCCGACAGTAGAGTTATAGAAAATGCGGAAGTGAAATACGGACTCGAACTATGGTCCAGAGAAGATAGTGAATCACATGGTATTCAAGGAGTTAGTCTGATCATAAATGACAGAGCTAAACAGCATGCCAAGAAGCATGAATATGTATTTGCAAGATTATTGTGGATTAGGATGAAAGTGGGAATCAGAAGATTATTGAGCATAGCGTACTGCGCCCCAGTAGTAGATAGGTATCTTCGGAGATCCCAAACCGAATGGTAAGAGGGACAGATTAGTTCAATTATATTTAGAAAAGGTCCTGTTTATTACAAATACTCGATTTAGGCATAAAATGATTTACTTGTACACCTGGTGCAGAGGCGATAGCCATAGTATGATTGGCTTTGTTGTAGCATATGAAAGACTGAGCGATCTAGTAACAGATACAAAGTTTATAAGAGGTTCTAAATGTGGAACGGATCATTACCTCTTAGTCTCAAAAATGAGCTCAGGTCAAGTCTGGAGAAGAAAGAGAACTCGGGAAAGGATCTCGAGACAACGAAGGCACATAAGTTAGCGTTTGAAGATGATAAGGTTGTCATGACAGAGTCAATCGAAGGCTTTCAGAGAATGCTATTAATATACCATTAGTAATAGCATTCTCTGAAAGCCTTCGATTGACTCTGTCATGACAACCTTATCATGTTGAGTAGACTTATTACTAGCATGAAGAACAAGGGGCTTCAAATATACGTGAATAAATAAAAAATTATGGTATATGAAGGAAAAGTTGAGAAAACAGTATGCAACATTGTCCTAGACGATGAAAAGATTGAATAAGTTGATAAGTACGTATTCCTTGGTAGTTTATTTAATACTGATGGAAAAATCGATGGGAAGATAGCCAGGCGTATACACGAGGGTTGGAAGGTCATCGGCAATGTAGGATTTTTTTCATAAATGAGCGAAATGGGAATTCCATACCAATATAAAAACCTATCATATCCTTATACCTCCTCGTACACTTCCCTCGCTCACTTTTCTCATATAGAATCCTCGATCCCCGACATTGTAGCGTGACTAGAACCAAGTGATTAACGCTTACCCCAAAAGGGATTGGGCCTAATCGCCCGAGAGCTCCGGCTCATGCAGTCAGCCAAGTTGCATTGGGCTAACTCCCCAATGCAACCAATTATGCGGTTACGTCAACAGTATCGCGCAGTGCCACCCACTATGGGCCTCTCTCGGATGGAGGCCATGGTTTAGTTGGGAGTGACAATAGGACCGAACCGAAGTCACGAGCGGGCAACGGCCCCGGACTAACGCGAGAACATTGTTTTAAAAGGTCGGACCAACTCAAGGGGGCATCCTTACCTGCTAGCAAAGAAGCTCACCGGCTCGAAGAGGATTCATGTAAAGATTACATGACCGTTAGGTCACAATATGTTCCCGGATTATGCTCATAAAACGCTTTAGTATTTAAGAGATCAAGTATAATTTTTGTTCAAAAACTGATTCATTTCTTAGCCAACTCAAAAAATTGCCGGCTTTCCAGCGTCAGGCTCAGTCTATCGCGAGCCGGATGTAAAAGGCTGCTCTTCTGAGATTACATCATCTGATGCGTCAACACTGTTCTTCATACCATTCTACAAAGATTGGTAGCTTAAAAAAAAGTATGCAGCGGTGAAACTTTATCTCCAAAGGTGCCGTCTGCCGCGTAAGGCCATACCCGGCTAGAGATCTGACTCTAAAGAATAGTGTTGTACGAAGTCTCTTGCGCAAATTTCCCGCTCTTGCGTACCTTCTGGGATAGAAGGAGCAGGAGTGGATCACATACACGTTCCAGTTGCATCGGGATTGGTTGCTTTAAGAAACCATGATCGTAGCTTACGAAGCCTTCAACTTCTCTTTTTAAAAATAATTTAATAATAATAAATTATCAATAATCAAAGGAGAATGAGGGACCGCAGAGCTACAGAACGATTTCGAGAATGATGTCGAGGAAATGGCTGAGGGCGAGTCATTTAAATACCTGAGTATTTTCGAATCTAAATGTATTCAGCATACGATATTTAAGAACCCTTCACTACAGAACTCAGATTGATTCTGAAGAGTTCTCTTAACTCAGCAAACAAAATCAGGGCAATCAATACCTATGCCAACCCTGTCCTCAAGTACTCCTTTGGGCTCATCAAATGGTCTAACACTGACCTTGAACGGTTAAAAAGAACCGTCCGCGTAGAAAGGACGAAGCGCTGAATGCTCTAAAGTAATTCAGCGATTGAAAGGGTAGTTCTACCATGACATAGAGAGAGTAGGGGCCTTGTAGATGTCAAAGAATTGTGTAAGTCACAAGTTATACAGTTGCGAGGCTAATTTAACAGCAAGCGAGATGTTGCGCCTTTTAACACCATCTGCTAAGCACCCCCAAAACGTTAGATCAACATGAAGTGGATAGTGAGGCATCCAATATTTGGCTGAGAAAGGACGTCCTGTAACTAGAAGCGGCAGGATTCGTTATTGCGATTCAGAACAGGGTTTTAAGCTCCAGAAATGATCTTAAACACGTGTTACATCAAGACGCGGTTGACCGGTGCTGAATATGTGGAGATACCAATGAATCCGTCAAGTACATTATTAATGGTTGTTGGGTGATGGTTCAAAGAGAATATACACGCAGACATAATGATGTGGCGGGCATTATACATCAAAATCTTGTCCTAAACCTAGGACTCTTAACAGAATGGATGCCTTTCTATAGATACATTCCAATGCCCGTTTTAGAAAACGAAGATTACGTCTTATATTGGGATGTTACTATCCAGAAGGATCATTACATCTGAACCAATCGACCGGACATCGTGATGCGATAAGGTGGAAGAGTCTACATCATCGACATTGCTTGTCTTCCTAACTGAAATTTGCAGGCAACCTATATAATCAAGATCCACAAGTATAGCGAGCTAAGGCATGAAGTAAAGATAATATGGAGGAGTGTCAAACATGCACCTATTCATCCTATTGTGATTTCGGCTACAGACAATGAGCATGCAAGTTTCACTAAACATCTTGAACATTTAGGAGTCAGTAGGGTACTTGCAGCAGCTCAGAAGGCGGTTTTATTAAACACCTGTCACATTGTAAGAAACTGTCTAGCCCGTCAGAAAGCAAGCGACTAAAAACCTATGGAGTGATACATGGTAGCTCTAAGGAAGCATCCAGAGGCGACTGTTGTCATCTCCTACATTTACGGCCGCTGTGTAAGCATAACAGCGGTAAAATACGAACTGCAAACTAAACCATGCTCCTAATTTTGAACTTACAACATCATCGAAAATGATTTCAAACATCGTATTGAATTAACTAATAACATCCTCATCTCATCAGACACTTGACTTAGTCCGTAGCTATGCTGGAAAACTGGGTTCACCCGAGAACAAGTTTGAACAAAAATTAGAATTAAACATAATCAAATGATAGCTCTAATAATGCATCCAGAGGCGACTGTTGTCACCTCTGGATGAACTATTTGACAAGTCATTGAAATTATTGAACCAAGCTAAATTAATTAATTATCTCAATTTTGACACGAATATAACTAAAATACTTGTTTCTTCACTTTATTTAAAAATAGTAATATTTTAGATCTTAATAGACGGATTCGATATTCGGGATCTGAATGTCAAGTGGTTCAGGAGTCACCTAGGAGTGGTTGGGCAAGAGCCGATTCTTTTCGACACAACAGTTGCAGAAAATATTTCTTTTGGGGACAGCAATGCACCAATGGAGAAAATCGTGCTTGCCGCAAAAGAAGCCAATGCCCATGAATTTATAATGAAATTACCAAACGTAAGTTTAAACAAAATTTTTTTAATTATATTTGTTTACAATAACAAAGTCAAATTTAGTATAAAATATAATTACAATAACTCAAGTTAGAAAAACATCGTTCTTCTTAACTGGCAATGAATGCAATTAGCTAATGGAATTCTTTTCTCATTGTCAGCGAATTATCTTGATTTTTACCAAATTTCATGATGATATAATACTATAATACATTTATTTCTATCTTTATCAAAGCAATACAACACACTCGTAGGTGAAGGAGGCACCCAAATTTCGGGGGGCCAAAAACAAAGAATCGCTATAGCCAGAGCGTTGATTAGAAATCCAAGAATCTTGCTTCTGGATGAAGCTACTTCAGCACTTGATACTCGCAGTGAAGCTGAAGTGCAAACTGCTTTGAACAAAGTAAAATTTATCCATTTATTATGTATATTTTTGAAAATAAATAAAAACAATTTTTTTTTCTCTCCAGGTACATAAAGGGAGGACGACTATTATCGTCGCTCACAGATTATCGACCATAAGAAGGGCTGATAAAATAATTGTATTATCGAATGGAGAAGTTGTTGAAACAGGCAATCATGATTATTTGATGACTTTAAAAGGACACTATCATTCCCTCTTCATGGCTCAAGTACAAACCCTTAATTATTATTTCGAAAACTAATTAAACCCAAAAAATAAGTAATTAATTATAAAATTATTTAGGTCACTGAATTTATTGAATCAAACCCTGGAGAACTGGAAAATACACATAGTACTAAAAAAGATCAAATTTACAGCGACTTGACGTCCACTTCTGAGGTATTAAATATATCCTATCTCCATATTGAGTGTCATGTATATTTAAACAGTAAATTCTGGGATATCAAACGGTTGAAAATCATTTTGATTGTCAAATTGAGATCAAAATGATCAATTTTTTCTGATCAAAAATGACTTCTTACGCAACTCCATTCATATCTGTCGAACGGCAGTTGTAACATTTTTTATTGAAAGTCGTATTTTCATCATGACCGACATAATATTTCTAAAACAAGACATGTTATAGAAAATTTTGAATTTTAGGATCGGAATCTCTGGGAATTAATTTTTGTTATTTCCAAAAGAATTTCTTTAGATTTACCTTGTTCCGACTCCCACGTCTATAAGATTTCAAACTTCCTAGGACCAACAGAAAATATTTCAGAAAACGTTTATTTTTCCACAAAATTAATTACTTTTCCATTAATAGTTGAATTGTCAAACAAGACATAAGTTTTTAACTTATGTGATGAATCCTCAACTGGGATAGTTAAATTTGCAGCTAACAAGATTAATTTTCCACGAAAAAATAAAACGAATGTTCAATCAAATCGTAAAATTTTTAACCAAACAGATAAAATTAAACAAATTTAATTGTTTTATTTGGCAAATTTTTCATATGCAAGTGAAATTATTGAATTTTAATGCATAAATAACAAGTTAACAATTATCAATTTGGAAAAAACTTAATTTACTTTAAGAGATGTTTACATGTTTTGACAAGATCCAAACTTGATTTGAAATTGGGAAAGGTTTAAAAAAACTGAACAACTAACTTTGAATTTTTGAAGATTTCAAACTGAAATTTGAAAGCATTTTCAGGATCCTTAAAGGTTTTGAGAAAATGAAAAAATTTCTTCAAGTTTCATGAAAAAATTTCATATAACTTTCTATTAAAAAAATAAATAAATTTAAGAGAATATAAAAAAAGATTGAAAAAACAATCAGATTTTGATTAATAAATAACAATTAAACAATTATTAATTGGGAAAATAATCGAGTAAGTTTAAGATATATTTAAAAGTTTTGAAAAGCTCTCAAAATAACTTAAAACGTGAAAAGATTTCACAACATTTAAAACAAAATGTAGATTTTTTAAGATTTCGAATATAAAATTTATAAGCTTTTTCAGCAGTTTGAAAGTTTTTAAATGAATAAAAAATGTATATCAAAATTCCTGGAAAAACTAACAAGGATTTTATTTGAAACATTAATTAAAAAAGTTTTCTTAATTTTTAAAAAAATAATCTGGAAGATTTTAAGGCAATTTCTTTAATTTTTCAGATTTTAAAAAAAATTATAGGGTAAATGCGGCTTCCAAGATAACAAAATTATGATTAGATCTCCGGAAAATTTTTTAATGGTTTTTATAAAACATATGCTTAAGAGCATATTTAAAAAGCTTTCAATACAAATTTGTATGTATCAAATAATATTTCTAACTTAAAGTTACTTACAATGATAAAATTTTTGTAACTTTATAAAAATTTTGATTGATTCTGCAATTAATAGCATTTAAAATAATGGCCTGGATTTCTATTATTTTTAAATCTTTGAACTTGAAAATATGTATAAAAGTTTAAAATTTTGCAGTTTAACGGCTTTCAATAAAAAAAATTCAATTGAAAATTGTTAAAAGCTTCCATTTTATGCGCTTAAATTATTGAGCGTTTGAATTAACATTTTTTAAGCTATAATTTCAAAAGTTCAAAATTCAAAATTATCCACATTGAGTGTTTTAATTTGCGGTTCAGTTTTCATAACTTCAAAAATAAAAAAATATATCTTTAAGAGTTCGAATCTTTTCATTTCAATGACTGTGGTAAATTCTTTCTCAATTGTTCAATTTTTAGTTGCAATTGAAAATTTGCTCTTTTTCGACCAGGATGACAAAAATTGAGCACATTGCAATGCCATAATTTTAAATAACATATACGATGTCCAATCCATTGCTATATATTTTTTGTTGTTTTTTGTTGTTTAATAACGATTGTTCATTATGGTCTTTTAATATTCTACCATTCCTTCAAAGTATAAACATATACTTTTTTTCTGATGCGCAATTTGGCGATCAAATACAAAATCCAAAATCTGTATAAAAGCGTTGCATATCATTTTGATCTGATTTCGGAATCAAATTTATGAACTGACATTTACTGCTTATATCAACAAAAATTATAAAAAATATATTTCTCATCTTAGTGTAATTTCAAACACAATATGGAGAAAGGGTAAATAATCGTATTTACAGTCGTAGCCAGAAACTTTATTCTCGTCTTTAAATTGATTTTTATCTTTATAAATACCCGACTAAAAAAAATGTTCATTTGGGATCCCATCAGGATCCCGGACAAAGTCCCGCTAAAGTACTAGATATGAGACAAATTAGTACCTAGGTACCAAATTTTCCTAACAATTTTTAAAAGTCCAATTGAGGCCTAAAGTAGTCACTAGAAAAGTTCGATTTTTTTGTGCAGGAATTTTTTAGGACAACAGTGCCAGAAAAGTCCAACCTATTTTTTTATTTTTCGTGGCCTGATGGAACTTTTGTAGGACAAATCTATAAAAAATTTCCCACTTGAATTATATTTTTTTTCAAACATGACTTTTTGTTAGAAATGAAGTACCAGAAAAGTCTCAGTTATTTTTTTTTCTAATTTTGCAAGCCCTAACTAATTTCTGGGACCAAAATACTAGAAAAGTTTCATTTTTTTTTTAATTTTTAGAAGTAATGATGATGTTTATGTCCTAAAAAAGGACTGTTGAAATAGAAAAAAAATACCAAAAAGGTTCAAAATATTTCATATTTCATCAGAAAATTTTAAAACAAAAGTAAAAAAAAATAAAATAATTGAACTTTTCTAGTAATTTTGCCCCGAAAATCATATAGGATTTGCAGAATTTTCAACGAAAAAATTAAGTGTGACTTTTCTGGTACATTTGTCCTTAAACATTCCTGCTCAAAGAAAATGAAGTAAGATTTTTCAGGTAAATTTATCCTAAAAATGTCCTGCTCAAAAAAAAGTTGGTGGTATTTTTCCTATAATTTTGCCCTCAAAATTCCAGCCAGGAAAAAAAGGTGGAACTTTTTTGGTATTTTTGTTAAAAAAATTCATGCGTAACATAAAAATAAAAAAATTAAGTGGGACTTTTTAGAATTTTAAGAAAGTTTGGTACTTAAGTACCTTACCTGGGATCCCAATGGGATCTCAATCAGGCATTTATTTTACTCGGGTACATTTTATTTTTTCCTTTAATATCATTTTATTATAATTTTCAATGCAAACAAACGTTTCGCATTTTTATTTTTCATTCTACATTATATATCTTATGTAATTATTGCTTAGTTCTAATGAAATTAGATAGATATATTAAGATACAAAATCTCTGGCGACGTATAATTTTTAGAATTTGTACTTGTGCATAAACATGCACAAAAGCGCAAAATTTTAGATTTTGAACGAGGAGGATGACATGATTCTTTCAAAAGAGGCTTCGACGATGAAGATTTTGAATTTAAGTAAACGAGAATGGCCCTACCTAATTTCTGCCTCTTTAGCATCGATTATTGTTGGCTGTTCTCCTCCGGTATTTTCTGTTCTTTTTGGAGATGTTGTGGGAGTAAGTAGTTAACTTTGAAAAAAATTATTGAAGTCATTAAAAATTAATTTAAAAACACAAAATAATAAAATTTTTGACTAAACAAAATTGATAACGAAGTGTACGTACAATTTTTTTCTAGGAACTCTCGGAACCAGATACCGATGAAATAAGAAATCGCACAAGCATTTACTGCATATACTTCCTGGCAGCTGGGATAATTATTGCTGTGGCCAATTTCGCGCAAGTTAGTAAAAATATTGATTTTTTTTTTTAATTTTTTAGGATTGCTAGACCTTTGGGCTTGGACTTTAGGGTTGTCCACAATCACTTTGTGTATAGATGACAACAATCTCACCATTCATTTCTAAATCTGAAAAAAGGAATTTCATATTTTTTGTTTCGAAATTTTTGATTTAGCCGGTACCTTTGGGCCCTCGAAATTTTTCACGCAAAAGGACTTTCTAACCAACAATATTACTAACTAAATATTAGTAACTGTGTTAAAAACGTTAATAAACTTAACATGTACAGTTCTTATTGTCAGAAAAAATTTAACTCCAGCTCAGGAAGATTGAAATTAAAGATATTCATAATCATGTAACTTTTTTGCTAAAGAATCTTGAAATTTCAAAAAATAAAATCAAAAGCCTTATGCCTGATGTGGAATTTGCCATCTTTATTTATGAATTTGAAAAATCTAATGAATCTTATGTCTGCAAAGATGAAAGAATTTTAGATAAAAAATTTCAAAATTTGTCACTAACTAATCCTAATAATCTTTCTACTAATAAACATAAATTAGAATCTTCTCCTGACCCTTCGCTTATTAATTTGTCAGAAAAAACAATTACTGAACCTGTTGCTGACATACTTTGACTTGGCGAAAAATTTATTTCGTGTTCTGTTTCAAACCAAGAAAACCAAATGTTAGAAATTGTAAAAGATTTAGAAATTAATTTAAATAAGATTCCATCTGAATCTAGAGAAGAATTTAGACATAAAATATTATCTTGACCTTCAAATTATTTTTAAAAAAAACGAAAAAAATTTCTCATGTCGATAAAGAAATAGCTAAGAATATTAAATTAACAAAAAATTTTATCTAGAATAAAAAGGATATTTTAATTGCTCGTGCCGACAAAGATAATACTACTGTCATTCTCAAAAAATCCTCTTATTATTCTAAAATGAATGAAATGCTCAGTGACACTAGTACATATGAAAAAATTTCTTCTAATCCTCTCAAAAAACTTCAAACTTCTACTTTTTATTTATTAAAAGAGTGGAATTCTAAGGGTTATTTCGGTAGTAACTTCAAAATAAAGTCATTGTCTATTTCGAATACCAATCGACTCGGGGCCCGCATGGTACATTGTACCATGCTACCTCTTCAAAATCTTTTTTAAAAATCCCTTTCTTAAAATCCTAAAAATTTTATTTAAATTCTAAATCATTCATCATAATGTAATAATTACCAAAAATTGTTGTATTCAAGATACTAATCTCAATTTTTCTATTTAAATGACTTTTTTCAATTACGGAACCTTTACGTTTCTAATTTCCACGATGTCACATCGACATTGTCAATTGTTCTTAGAGGAAACTCTCTTCTTCTTTTCTTTTTTTGTTTAAATTTTATTATATCGACTGAACTTCACCGCTCCACATATTGGTAACTCATTATACTTCGATGTTAATTCTTTTACTAGATTTTAACCATGGACTTCTGATGAGGTTGCTGGGACTAGTGACGAAACTTCAATTGTATTAAATACTATTTGGTCTGGAAGTGTTGTTAAATTTTCTTCTACATAAACTAAATCAAAATTTCGATAAAAAAAAGTATGCAATTTCTTTTCTCAGATTTGGAACTTAATTGGTTTATTATTGATTTCGTTATTATCACAGCCATAATTTTAAATGAACATATCAAATTTAATTAGATAATAATTTCAAAAATGAAAACCTAACATTTGGGTATTTTAAGCCTGGAGGAGCTCCCACCTCCACTGCGAGTCGTAGGGTGATTTTGTCAAGCGACGTTCATTGGCTGCCTCGGCCTTGTAGTGATGCGCACGCTGTAAGCATTTACGCGTGCTTGCATTTGCGCATCATACATTTAAGTGTTTTTCAAGTGTTTTTGTTGAAGTACGAACCGGTCAAAAACATGGAGAATGATGGAAAAAGTAATCGAGTATTTGGAAAAATATAACATTACTTCGAAATATTACAATTTGCAAACTAAAAATTAATATGATTATTCAAAAAAGACTTAAATATTTCGCGGAATATTGAGTATTGTAGCATTGACGTCACGTCCATGATAAGATAGGTGGACCTGTCATGTACATATTGACGTAGGAATGCATACGCCTTTTTGGAGAAAATATTCTAAACGTAAAAGTAAGTTATAAATGTCTGAATAGTAATATTTTCCAAGTGTAGAATGCATTTGCGCAATTCTGTTTTATCCTTTTATCGGTTGAAGACCCGATTCTGATCAAATCCGTCTGATACACTAACCTCAAATTTTATATATTTCATTGTAAATCGTGACACTGAAAGTTTGTCAATCGACAAAAGAATGGAACATAACTGAGAATATACATTCTACACTTGACAAATATTACTATTTGTACATTTAAGACTTACTTTTACGTTTAGAATATTTTCTCCAAAAGGTCGTATGCATTACCATGACATCATGCTAAAATACTCAATTCAAACCAACGAGGGATTCCTTGGAATAAGCAGAGGTTCACTGTATTTTTAGGGGTTCGCAGCCCCAGGAAGACACAAATTCAAACAAACAAATTTGAGAAAGAATTCGAAACGAGATTCCAGACGAGATTCGAGACAGAAATTGAAATGGGATTTAAGACAAGACTGAAGACGATATTTAGGTCAAATTTCGAGTCGAGATTTGAACCGAGATAGAATTTAAAATGGGCTCAAGACAAGATGCGTTATGGGGTTTGAGATGAGATTCGAGATAGAATGTGAGACGGGATTCAAGAAGAGATTTAAAACGAGATTTGACACGATATTCGAGACGAGATTCGATACGGGATTTGTGATGGGGTTTGACACTAGATTCGAGACAGAATTTGAAATGGGATTTGAGATAAGACTGAAGACAAGACTTAGGACGAACTTCGATACGAGTTTTGAGACAAGATCTGAGACGAGATTCGTTATTAGAGACAAAATTTGAGATGGGTTTAAGACGATATTCGCGATGGGGTTTGAGACGAG